>JAKRZT010009726.1:0-16319 GCA_029582215.1 Solanum sparsipilum | reverse complement strand
GAGGTTTTACTATATATATATATATATATATATATATATATATATATATATATATAAGCTTTGGATGAAGAAAAGCCTAGATGATCTCAAGGGGTGGCTAACACCCCTCAGACAATACCCATCCATGGATGGTTGACGAAGTCAAAATTGAGAAGAAGGATATGAATATCACCTATCAATACTAGTTTTAGTTTATTAGAAGCAATCTTATATTTTCCTAGAACGAGTCTATTCTCTGGCATCCTAAGGCTATGTTGGTGAGCAACATCATTGATCTATCTAAGATCAATGTTTGCGCAATCATCAAGAAGGAGATGATGATGAGCGCTCGTCGGGAGCAGAACTCTCTCCTCATCCAGTCTTGATAAAACATTTGTGTTAGGCTTCTTGAATTTCTTAAAGAGAGAGGATAAATGTTTGTATCATCCCTGCCTCCTCCAATGACATTCGGAGGATTGAGAAATACTACTTAATAGATGACGTGTCTCGAGAAAGTTGTTGCCACCTGACACTACCATGTGGTAGAACCTACTGGCCTTAAGGTCAATGATGTTCAACCCGATCCTTCTGTGGAGTTGTTAAATACTACTCAACCATATTCTCGACCTTCTAGCTCAATTATTCCCTCTACTTTTGTGGCACCTACCCCTATATATAGGCTTACCTTGACCGAGGCCTTTAGATATCATATGGGAAAACTTTCCCATTCTACGAAGACTAGGGCAGCCATACTAGAGGCAAAATATCCTAATATTATTGCTAGGGCACTTGAGGGTGCGATGGGTCCAGGTAAACTTGATCTTGTGAGCCACCAGACCACTTTTGCTACATATGGAGAGAGGTTGGACAACCTCCCATCTGGAGTTGAGGCTCGAGAGAAGACTGAGAGTAGTCATATTTAATTAACTGATTTGAGATGTGTTATAGTACTATTTGGATTTATGTTGACCAGTTGAGGTCCATATATATTTCCATGCTTTGGGGTCAGCTCTCCCTACCTAAGATGCATGAGGTCATACCCCCTCAAAAGATGAGAGCAGAGATACCTCCTTGAGTAGATAAGTAGTCGATTGATAATGATGAGGGTGAGGATGAGGCTACTGGAGAATGATTTGGAGTAGTGTAAGAGAGAGGATGAGTACTGCATAGCTGAGACATTGACAAAGCAGCTGGCTTTAGGGGAGTCGACGGTGTGGTCGACATGAGGTTTAGCCTGAGAGTGTGAGCCCTAGTCCCATATCCTAACACTCAGCTCGGGAGAGTGAGTGGTGTAAGGCCTAGGCTGGTCTTCATGCGCCAAATGAGTATCCGAGAGGAACCCATTTGAAACGGGGTAAGTTACCCGATAGGGAACTTATTTCCATCTAAAGCTCATCCTAGTCACTATTATCTTGCAAATTTCCTTCTGAAAGCATGCACCCAATGATATATCTCAACCTGTATTGCAGTCACACCCCAAGAACATTTCCCTATACTTGATTTTCTTGTTAATTTTTGTTGTTTTTACTACTTGTGACAAAACCCCCAAATTGATATTTGACACTTTCGTGTCACCTCCCTTTAATTTACTATGTTTTTGTTCATACATGTCTTTAGCTATGACTAGTTAGAGCTTAATTGTTTTTTCTATCAATTATCAAAACCACTCCCTTGGGACACGACCCGAACCTTTAGTTGGGTTACTATACTATTGACGATAGTAGACACTCATACCGTAGGTTAGTATCGTTGGTCGCGATAAGTATCAAAATGACGCTGCTGCCGAGGAGTGGTGTTACTCGAGAAATTGTAGGTAAGTTAAGTTTTCATTCTATTTTAATTGTAGTTTTACTAAGCTTACTCTTGATCTTGCTCTGTTAAGTTGTGCTTTTAAGCAAGGAGTAACTAAATTGAATAAGCATCCACAAATCAATGGATTTTCCCCCACTAGAGGTAATGAGGATCCGAGATTGCATACTAACCTTCAAGCAGTTGGAGGGAGAACAAATACATAAATGGTGGGAAAGATTCAAATGGGTGATAGCTCAAGGCCCAAATCATGGCATCCCTGACATGGTTCTTCTGGACTGCTTCTACAAAGCCTCTACCCCGGAAAGAAGCAGTTACTTGATCAACTAATTCCAGGAGGGATTGCACATATTCCCTACATGATGGTGGCTCAGTTCCTAGATCACATGGCTAAAGTTGAGTGAGAGATTGAGAAAGATGTTATGTTGGCCACACTGAGGACACAGGTGGATGGATTGGCCAAGAGGGTGATGAAGATCGAATCTAAGTGCAAGAAAAACTAGGGGTTACCTAATCATGATGTGGGTGGCTCAAACTATGAAGCTTAAAGTCTTAACCTGCGTCGTGCCAAGACGTTAACTAAGGCGCTATTTGAGAGGCAATCCAAAACCCCATATTATCTTATATTTGTGCACTAGAACAAATAATGTGTCTTAGTCTTGCAGATTGAAGTGGGGTAGGTGGCAAAGAGGAGCGGAATGGTGAGAACCAGACGCAGTCGGTGAGTTGCCGACGACACCGATGATCAGTGCTAATTCGCCATTTGACTCAAGGCACTTTCTGAGCCTGGAAACTGTAAAACTCGGTGAGCTCAAAAAGGTTTCGGCGATTCGCCTACCTGATTGGTGACCCCGATGGTCATCGTCGTTTGAACATCCAAAGCTGCTGAGAAATTTTATAGTGTTTAGTGAATCGCCGAATCACTTAGAAGTCAAAATGATGTCATCGTATAGTAATGAACTGTATAAGCTGTAGGCCAACACACAAAATGATAGTTGATTAGTCAGTCGAGAGTGTGGGTTTGAGGTAGGCGCATTGGAATGCATAGAGAAGTTGTATAGAGGTTGATGAATCACTTAGCAGTGCACCAAACGTCCCCAACATACCTTCTACTTTACATGAGGTCTGTTGAAGAATTCCAACTCAAAACAGTTTCCTAACCATGACTATTCTCTAGTCATATCTCTGTCTTTAACTAATCTGACCTCAGGATTATTGTTATATATTTGATGACAAATGTTTTTATTCGTGGTAGGGTGAGGCTCACCTATGTGTGCTACTTAATTTTTGCTCGCGTTTGTGTTTATATATGGGCTGCTCTATATAAAATTGTTTGTAAACTGCTTTTCGTGGATGTTTGAGCTTATGGCTTTCTTTTGTTTTTAATTGCAAATGATTTTGACCCTTCCTTCCGAAATTTTTTGAATTCTTCACAATTTTTTTCCTACCCCTCACAAGTTGAATGTGGCTACTCTTTTGCAAAAAATTGAGTCTCTGTTTCGATCAATACCGATGACTTGAATAGTACTCTCAATTGAACGAACATGAATGTACGGCTACGATGAAGCCAAATGAAGTTGCATAGAAAATATGTGAAGTCTTTGCATCTCGTTGGTGATTAGCCATTTATGGAATTGATTCTCTTGTAATGACCGTTTCACACTAGCGAAAGTCTGTAGTCTTGTTTGACTTAAGTGTCGATGCCTTGTGTGATTAGCTTGCTTGAAACTTGCATGAACAAACCTAGAATTTTCCCTGTTAGTTTGATTGATTTAGAAAGGTGTCCTCTTGAGATGATCTTAGGCAACTTTAAAGAGTGTGAGCCAAATTTGATATATACCTCTTCTGTGGCCTACCCGTGAGTGTGTGAAACTCTTTTTGAACACCCCTTGAACCTTACCTTTCTTTGGAAGAACCTTGATGAACCCTAGACCTTATTTGGACCACTACCTAAAATCCTCTTGAGTTGTGGTTTAGCGAATAGCCAACTTAGGCTAAAAGCCTAAGTTGGGGGTGTGGTGAAAGTGAGAAGGAGAAGTCAAGAAGTGCAAGAAAAGTCCCCCTTAACCAATGGTATTGCATAAAAAGGGAATCCCTTCAATTCAATTAAAATAAAAGAGAAAAAAGAAATGTGGAATAAAGTATGAAGGGAATCGGGTTTCAAGCAATCCATGGAGGAGAATAAAAAAAGAAGAAGGTGACTAAGAAGCACTAGAAAAAGAATTGATAAAGGAAAAGAAGGGAATGCCTTGAGAATACTGCATCCCACGAGGAAAAAGTCACTGACCCTAAATGACCATACCTTTGCACTCATCCCCATTACAAGCCTTAGAAAAACCTTTTTGATCTTGAGTAAAGCAAATCGAAAGTCGATTGGAAATTAAGGGCAAACCTATGGGTGAAAACATGCATTGTATTCCTCTCTCTGAGTGTGAGCGTTGCATCGGATTCCTGATCTTGAATTGATTAACCTTTGTGTGTGAATATGGAATCATTCTTCATGTGATGGCATTTAGATACTTTTTGTTGAGCTTGAACTTCCACAAGTAGCAAGTATTGCGAGCATGAGAATCTTTGGTAATGGTGTGTCACAACTTGAATTTTTTACTACACAATTGATCCTTGCATAATTAAATTGAGTCTTGTTGTGTAAAATCATGATTGAGTCTTGTGTAACACTGTTTAGGACACCCTTTTTGAACGACTGAACTCAAGTTTGGTTGAGGACAAGCAAAAATTTAAGTTGGGGTGTTAATGAGTCCACAAATTGGACTCATTTAGGGATTTATTTAGATAGAAATAGTGTCCTCGAATGATTATTTTGTCTCAATATCTGATGAAAACTCTTAAGTTTCAGGTATTTGATGTTTTAGTGGAAGTATGGACACTTATCCACAAAAAGGAACAAAAGGGCTGAAGAGAACGAAGAAGTTGAAACATGAGCATCGCCAAGAACCTTTGGCGATTCGCCGAAAGGACATACTCTGCTCTTTGTTCCAGTATGCGCAACCCTGAAGGAAGAGGATAAAAAAGGTGATGAAATGAGCAGCCGGTGCTTCGCCGAATAGTTCTGTGAAGAAATACTATACTGCGTAATGGTCCAAAACGTGAAGATGATGAAGGCAAGCATGAAACGGCGATGAAACAGAAGAAGGGCGAGTAGCCGAGTCATTCGACGACATCGACTAAATTCTCCGAAAGATCCGCCAGCCCTATTTTCTGAACACTATAAATACTAAACTTGTTATTAATTTTAAAATGTCCGAACCATTATTATTAACTTAAGAATATAATAGTACGTTTTTAGATATTTTCTCTCAAGTTTGGAGAGGGTTTTGTGGGAGATTGAACAGAGAAGGATTTCAGGTGTATTTTGTTATTTCTTGAAGTGTGGCTAAAAACCACATTCTTAGGGTGTGGTTAAGCAAATATGTGTTGATATTGTTGTTGGGTTTTGCTTGCTGATAGGGTCGATGTATTTTAATGGTGATTTCACCTAGTGGTTGTGGTTTAATTTAATGGGTTTGTAGTTGCAAATACAAAACCACCCATGTGTTTTCGGCTTGCTCAAGTGGGAGGTCGCGAAACCAAGACCACTAGACCGATGGCCTAAGGAGTGGGTCGACATGAGGTTCAGCCCGAGAGGGTGAGCCCTATTCCCATATCCTAACACTCAACTCCAGAGAGTGAGTGGGGTAACGGGTAGGCTGGTCTTCATGTGGCAAATAGGTGTCCGAGAGCAACCCATTTGAAATGGGGTAATTTGACTGAGAGGGAACTTATTTCCATCTAAAGCTTAATCTAGTCACTATTATCTTGCAAATTTCGTGTTAAAAGCATGTAACCAACGATTTATCTCAGCTTGTATTGCGGTCACACCCCAAGAACATTTCCCCATACTTGATTTCTTGTTAGTTTTTGTTGGTTTTATACTTGTGACAAAACCTCCAAATTGATATTTTACACATTCGTGTTTCGCCCTTTAATTTACTATGTTTTTGTTCGTAAATGTCTTTAGCTAAGACTAGTTAGAGCTTAATTTTATTTATCTATCAATTCTCAAAACTACTCCCTTGGGAAATGACCCTAACCCTTAGTTGGGTTACTATACTATCGATGATCATAGACACTCATATCGTAGGTTAGTGTCGTTGATCACGATAAGCATCATTTACTCAGAAAGAGCTTAATCTGATACAGAAGAGGTGGTTAGAATTACTCAAAAAATATGACATGAGCATTCTTTATCACCCAGCTAAGGCTAATGTTGTTGATGCTTTAAGCAGGTCATCCATGGGTAGTACCACCCATGTTGAGGAAGAAAAGAGAGAGAGTTAGAGAAAGATGTGCATATGTTTGCGCACCTGGAGTTCGACTAATGCATTCCACAAAGGGAGGAGTAGTAGTGATGAATAGGGCTGAATCATCATTAGTGTCAGAAGTAAAAGAGAAGCAAGAGCAAGATCCTATTTTGCTTGAATTGAAGGAAAATGTTCATAACCAAAAAGTAATGGCTTTTGAACAAGGGGGAGATGATATGTTTAGGTATCAAAGAAGACTGTGTGTACCAAGGGTGGATGAACTCCAAGAGAGGATCATGGAGGAAGCTCATAGCTTCAGATATTCCATTCATCCGGGTTCCACAAATATGTATCGTGACTTGAGAGAAGTTTATTGGTGGAGTAGTATGAAAGAAGGGCATTGCAGAATTTGTTGTTAAGTGCCTGAATTGCCAACAAGTTAAAGTAGAGCACCAAAGGCTCGGTGGTATAACTCAGAATATAGAACTTCCGGAATGGAAGTGGGAGATGATTAATATGGATTTCATCACAGGTTTGTCGAGGTCTCGTATGTAGCATGATTCTATTTGTGTGATTATCGACAGAATGACAAAGTCAACCAAATTTTTGCCAATAAAGACTACTAATTCATCAGAAGATTATGACAAGTTGTATTTTCAACAGGTGGTAAGAATTCATGGGTTTTCGATGTCCATTATTTCAGATAGAGGTGAGCAATTTACTACACAGTTTTGGAAGTCATTCCAAAAAGTCTTGGGTTCAAAGGTGAACATAAGTATTTCCTTTCTTCCTCCGACAAATAGGCAATTAGAGCACACTATCCACACCTTAGAGGATATGTTAAGGGTTTGTGTGATTGACTTCAAAGGTAATTAGTATGATCACCTACCTCTCATCGAATTTGCCTACAATAATAGTTACCACTCTAGCATCCAAATAGCTCCTTATGAAGCTCTTTATGGGAGAAGGTGCAGATCTCCTATTGGATGGTTCAAAGTTGGTGAAGCTTGGTTGATAGGACCAGATTTAGTTCATCAAGCTATGGAGAAGGTGAAGGTGATTCAAGAGAGGTTGAAGACTGTGTAGAGTCGTCAAAATTCTTACACTGATGCTAGGAGAAGGGAATTAGAGTTTGAAGTAGATGATTGGGTATATTTAAAAGTTTCACCCATGAGGGGTGTAATGAGATTTGGTAAGAAGGGGAAGCTTACTCACCGGTACATTGGTTTTTAAAGAATATCAAAAAGGGTAGGTAATGTAGCTTATGAGTTGATCTACCATAAGAGTTAGTAGCTGTTCATCCGGTATTTCATATTTCCATTTTGAAAAAGAGCACGGGAGATCCTTCACTTATCATACCAACTGAAGATATTGGGATCAAGGATAACATATCTTATAAGGAGATTCTTGTTTAGATTCTAGATCACCAAGTTCGCAAGTTGAGGACAAAGGAGGTTGCATCAATCAAGGTTCTTTGGAGGAATCAATTTGTTGAGGATGCTACTTGGGAAGCTGGGGAAGATATGAAGAAGAGATATATGTATCTCTATGAACAGGAGAAGTTCCAAACCAAAGTACTAATTCTCTTCTTAGTATTCTATAATTTATAAGTTGGCATGTTGTATTTGCGTTGCTTGTTGGGCGTTTGAGGTGAATGTTAGATGTTACGCCCTTAGCCTAGTAAGATTAATCTCATTCGAGGATGAATGTTCCCAAGGGGAAGATTTTGTAACATCTCGCTAATTTAAAGAACTAGAAAGAGTTAGAATTGGAAGTAATCATTTTAGGGAAGGATGAAAATCTGGAAGATTTGTCAACTTATGTTAAGTTTGGGTTTTTGGTCAACTTCAACCGACCATAACTCCTAGATCGAGATTAGTTAGGTGTGCTTACAGATACCGTAGGAACGATCTTGGAATAATCTTTACAACGCCACTGAGTTTACGCGATTCCAAATTCGTTTGAGTGAGATATGCCCATTTGAAGTTGGGTTGTTCAAATAAGGAAAATCTAATCCGGATTTTTGAAGGGTAGTTTAGTATTTTCCTTACCCAATTATTTAAATCCATTTTTAGTAAATTATTTGGGGTCAAAATTGAGTTAGTTCAGTTTACGCAATTAACAAATACACTAGGGCTTTGAGAGAAGAGAAAAAAGGAGAAAGGAGAAGAAAAGCTCAGGATTTGCCAAGATTGTGCGATTTTGTTGTGGATTTCACCAAGGATTTAATCCTACAAGGTATGTGAGACTCTCATAGCGTTGGTTTCATTCACCCACGCGCTAATATTTTGTGTTACAATGAATTTCATTTCTAGAGAGTTGAAAGAATGATGTTCTTGAAGTTTACTTTAGTTCTTGAGATTTGATGAGATTGTGGAGTTCTTGATGGAATCGTGTCATTTTAGGGGTTGTTTTGACTTAGTTCCTTGTGTATATATACTGGGCATTTGAATCTATACAGGGATTGAGAAAAAGAATCTAATTTAGGAGAATTGGGATGAGAAAATGAAGAAGGAAAAAGTTGAGCAGGTTAGGAGAAGACCTAGGGCGAGTTCTTGACAGTTTTCCATGACTTTTGGTGCTAAAGGTAAGGATGTTACTCCCCTAATCCATTTTTTTGATCCGTAGAACTTAGATTTATTGGTAATTATCATTGGGGAGGGTTTTGGCTTGAAGTTAATAGTGGGAAAAGCCCTAGCTGCACGTTAGGATCATGGGTTTGTTCTTGGGTTATTGTGTTTGTTATAATCCAGGTAAATTAGACCTTAATTTATTCATCCTTGCATTATATTAATTGTTTGTATATGTAGAACAAGAGGAAAGAATCCGGAAAGGGTAGGATCAAGTGTCTTAGGAGGATTCAAGCTTGGTTACGAGGTAGGTGATGGTTTGATTTTTTCTGTTTGCTTGATATATGTCGATTGAATGCTACATTGTATGCATGTAAATAGGGAAATGTGAATAGAACATAATGAAATGATGATGTGTGAACAATACATGCCATGAAACTGTTACTTGATTGTATGATTTGAGTATTGTTCATTATGGATGTGATTGTGATTGTGGTATTGCTGATTGGATTGAGTGTCATGTTTAGACACATATATTGGACAGGGTGTCACGTTCTGACACATACTTGGATCGGGTGTCACGTTCCGACACATACTTTGGATCAGGTGTCATGTTTCGTCGCACTAACAGTTCGGGAATGGGTTCCATGAGAGAACTGCTTGTGATTGATTGTTTATGTCTACTTGTCATTGATAATGAAAGACTATATTTTGCTCTGAAATGATAACTGGATTGTAATTATGTAGATGTGTGCTTACTGTTTGTTATTTTTTGTTGTATATTGTGCTTATGGGAGTAGCCGCGTGATCCTACCAATACACTGTGGTTGTGTACTAATACTGCACTTTCTCTTTCATTGTTGAGTACAGGGCATCTTTGGGCGGCTACAGACCTCATTTAGGAGATCACTGATCGAGACCGAATTCAAGGGTTAGCCAGTTTTTCTAGGCTGCCATGGATTTTCTGATGTTTAGTCCATTCTCCTTGGAAATATATAAGCTTTTTAGATATTTGTTATGTTTTAGGTTTTTTGTTGTACCCCTTTTCCCTTAGACTTGTTGATCGTTAGAGTTTTTGTACATTAACTTTCAGGTTGAAGAACTTGTTTTTCTGCAAATGTTGGTAGTTGTTTTTTAAATTTTCAGAGTTTATTGGAACTCCATTTTCTTAGGCATTTAAACCTTATTTCGTATAATTAAATGCTTAGTTTTTAGTTAAGTTGCTTTGTTGTGTTGTAGTAATGGTTCTCCCATCAAAGAGTTAGTGTGGGGGCCAATCACAACGGTCTAGATCGTGACAAAGTTGGTATTAGATCCCTAGATTCATTGATCTCGGTGCACCAAAAAGAGTCATGTAGATTTTTGCAAAATCGTACAGACACATCTATACGTTTCTTCGACAGGCTATGGGACTTTAGCAAATCTCTCTGTTTTCTCTTGTCTCCTTTCAGCCAATAATTTGATTCCAATTGGTATCTGGTGATCCCAATTGGTATCTAATCTCCTTCACTCTTCTGTCCGCAAATGGTTAACACTAGATTCAATTGTGTCAAGCTCGTAGCTCCCGTCAATGAGCTAGCTGAGGAGTCTGTAGATAGAGGTCGTGGTCGAGGTAGGGGTAGGGGAAGAGCAAGGGGTAAGGGAAGAGGAAGAGTGGCACCTGCCACAGATGGAGCCCCAGCTGAGAATGTTCCAAGAGAAGAGGCCCCTCCTACACCGCAAGAAGAGGTAGAACAAAATGTAGAGATTGAGGACGAGGGGGATGTTGAACAGGAAAAGGATACATCGGCAAGGAATACCAGCGTTCTTCCCTTAGATCCTGTATTAGCTCAGTACATCATGTCTTTCCTAAAAGGGTTGGTCGGCTCATGAGTCCTTCGTGCAATACAAGTCACTCAACCTATGATCAACCACCCCGTTACTGTTACTACTCCCAAGGTAGATGGAGCGTTAGGCATTGATGCCTTCTTCCGTCCCTTATTAGGTCCTGTGATGACAGGTAATGAGCATGAGATGTTACCTAAGTTTATGAAGTTGAAGCCACCTGTGTTCCATGGTTCTGAGAGTTAGGATGCCCATGAGTTCATTTTGGACTGTTATGAGAAGCTTCATAAGTTGTATTGTACATCAACATGGGGTAGAGTTTGTGACCTTCCAGCTTTAGGGTAAGGCTAAGCTGTGGTGGAGAGCTTATGTGGAATGTAGATCGCCAGTATTGCCCCCACTCACTTGAAAGCAGTTCCATGTTCTATTTCTGGAAAACTATGTGTCTTGGACTTTGAGGGATTTATAATGAGGCTAAGTTTCATGCTTTGTCTAGATATGCTACACAATTGGTGACTACTGATGAGGATAAGATTCGTCTATTCGTCAATGGACTGAACTCCGAGTTACAAGTATTGTATGTTGACATGACCTCTGGAGGGAAAAGGTTTAATGAGATGATAGATTTTGTGAAAAAAACGGAAGGTGTTAGACGTGTTGGGCAGGCCAAGGCTTTGGCTAAGAAGCCCAAGAGAACAGGTAACTTTCATGGTTCTTACTCCAGAGGTTCAGGTAGGCCTACACTTGCAGCCTGGCCAAATAAGTTAGCCTTGCTGCCTCTACATGTAGTTACTCAGGAACTCCACAATAGAATTTTATTCAGGATAGCCAGGGAGTTACACCTTAGGCGAGAAGTATGCCATATTTTGACCGCACTTGTTATAATTATGGAGAATCTGGGCATATAATGAGATATTATCTCCATCCGCACAACAATAGACTAGAGTAGTGGTGCCCACTAGCAATAGTAAGAATGGTAGAGGGCGACCACAAGGTGGGCGAGGAGGAAATCCGTGAGGCCGGGGAAATGGTAATGTGGGTAGAGGAGCAGTGCAGCCAAGCATGGAGGTCGCTCGTCAAGATGACATGGCTCACTGTTATGCCTTTCAAAGAAGGACTAAGGCTGAGGCGTCTGATGTAGTGACCACATGTACCATTCTTGTCTGTGAACAGATGGCTACTAGTTTGTTTTATTTGGGTTCTACTTATTCCTATGTGTCAGTTCAGTTTACCTTGGGATTGATATGGTTTGTGATATAATTGATGCCCACATCCATGTTTCTACCCTAGTTGGAGAGTCTGTCATAGTCACCCATGTGTATCGTGCTTGCCCTATCTTGTTTATGGGTGTTCAGACGTGGGCTGATTTGGTTATTTTGGATATGACTGACTTTGATATAATCTTAGGCATGACTTGGTTTTCCTCCTATTATGTTGTTTTAAATTGTAATGCTAATTTTGTGACTCTAGAGAGCCCGGGTAGGGAAAAGTTAGAGTGGGAAGGGGTGTACAAGCCTAAGACAGCTAAGGTCATAACTTCCATTCGATCTAGGAAACTAGTGGGTCACGGGTGTTTGACATATTTGGCTCATATTCGGGATGTTGAGGTTGAGTCGATTCCTATAGTTTCTGAATTTAAGGAAGTGTTTCCTATAGATTTGCCTGACATGCCTTCATATAGAGATATAGATTTCTACATTGATTTGGAACTGGGCACTCGCCCCATTTCCATCCCTCTTTATCGCATGGCTCTGGTAGAATTGAGAGAGCTTAAGGCTCAAATCCAGGAGCTTCTTGATAAAAGGTTCAATCGTCCTAGTGCTTCCCCGTGGGGTTTCTCCTGTCTTGTTTGTTAATAAAAAAAATGGTAGTATAGACTACCGGCAGTTGAATACGGTAACCATTTGAAATAAGTTTTTGTTGCCTCGGATAGATGATCTTTTGACCAGTTGTAGGGTGCGTCAGTTTTCTCTAAGATTGATCTAAGGTCTGGTTACCATCAATTAAATATTAGGCTTTAGGATGTACCCAAAATGACATTGAGGACCCGCTATGAGCACTATAAGCTTTTAGTGATGTCATTTGGATTGACCATCATATTCTGCAACATGTATTCACTCAAAAGGACCTAAATCTGAGACAGTGAATATGGATGCAGTTACTTAAGGATTATGATCTCACCATCAAGTACCATCCAGGTAAGACTAACTTAGTGGCACACGCTTTGAGCTGAAAGGCGGTGGGTATGGGTAGTAAAGCTTGTTTTGGGGTATCGAAGTGACCTTTGGCCAAGGATATTCAAACCTTGGAGTCTAAGTTCATTCAGTTGGGCATCTAAGAGGAAGGTGGGGCGTGATCTAGAATTAAGGTTAGACCGACATTCATTGAGGAGATCAAGGCCAAACAGTTTGAGGGTGAGAATTTTAATGAACTTAGAAGGAATAGAGTATCTGGTAAGGCACAAGATGTAGTTCTTGATGCGGGTGGTGTGCATAGTTTTAAGGGAAGAATTTGTGTTCCCCGAGTGGATTACTTGATTCTAAAGATATTGACAAAATCCCATGGTTCGCGCCATTCCATTTATCCAGGTGTGACCAAGATGTACCGAGACTTGAAGTAACTTTATTGGTGGCCCTGGCATGAAGAAAGACATAGCTGAGTTTGTGGCTAAGTGCCAAAGCTGTCAGCAGGTAATGTAGGAACACCAAAGGCCGGCAAGCTTGCTTCAGGGAATGCCAATTCCGGAATAGAGGTGGGAAATGATTGCTATAGATTTTGTGGTTGGTCTCCCCAAGACCTTGTGGAAGTTTTATCCCATTTGAGTAGTGGTTGACAGATTGAATAAGTCACCCCATTTTATTATAGTCAGAAAAGACTATAATGCTCAGCGGTTGGCTAAGGTTTATGGAAAAGAGATAGTGAGGTTGCACGGGATGTCCTTTTCTATCATCTCAGATCGTGGTACACATTTCACAGACACATTTTGGGGAAAATTGCATGATGAGTTGGGTTCTCAACTCACTTTTAGTACATCTTTCCATCCACAGACGGATGGGCAGTCAAAGAGGACTATTTAGGTGCTAGAGGACATGTTGAGGGCATGCGTAATTGACTTTGGAGGGAATTGGGATAAGTTTTTACCATTGTGTGAGTTCTCCTATAATAATAGTTACCACTCCAACATTAACATGGCACCATTCAAGGAACATTATGGGAGGGGATGTAGATCACCCATATGGTGGTTTGAGGCTGGAGATGTGAAACCTTTGTGGATTGATTTGGTGAAATATTCTCAGGATATGGTGAGAAGTATCCAAGTTAAGCTTCTAGCAACCTAGAGTCGATAGAAAAATTATGTGGACCGTATGGTAAGGGACATGGCCTTTCAGGCTGGTGAGAAAGTTCTTCTAAAGGTATCACCCATAAAGGGGGTAATGAGATTCGGTAAGAAGGGCAAGCATAGTCCTTGATACATTGCACCATTTGAGATTCTTGACTGTACAGGGCCAATGGGTTATAGATTGACCTTACCACCTAGTTTATCTGGAGTTCATCTAGTATTTCATGTCTCCATGTTGAATAGGTATCATGGGGACGGAGATTACATAATAAAATGAGACTTAGTGTTATTAGACAAGGCCCTTCAATATGAGGAGGAACCGATTGCAATTCTTGATCGTGATGTACGGAAGCAGAGAACCAAAGAGAGATGAAATGCGTGAAAGTTCAATGGAAGCATCAACCGGTTGATGAAGCTACTTGGGAAACCGAGAAGGACATGTGAGAGAAGTATTCCTAGTTGTTTGACGATTCATGTACTGCTCTACTCCTACTTTAGCCAATTTTTCCTAGTTTATCACTTAGGGATGAGTGATGGGTATATCAGTATCTATTGTAAGGACTTGTTCCCGTTTGTAGGGAAAAGCCAATGGGGGAAAGAATTGGGGCCAAAATACTTTTGAGTGGTGACTTGAAAAAATGTAGTGTAGTTCAAATTTGGATGAAATCTGAGTCAGATGAGGTCTAGGGAAATCTGGTAATGAATAGGGGATCTTATTATGATTTTCTCATATGCGTAGATAGCTAAGATGTTAAGGAACACTTACAACTTTACAAAATTGAATTCGGGCGAGTAGAAATCCCAAAACTGATCTTGACGTGAAGGGATAGTTTTTGAACGTCAACGGTTAAAGGTGTGTTGTGAAATGGGAGCTTGGAACTCAAATTTCGAGGTTCTTTCTTCGTGCAAGCCACCTCGGCGAAATTAATCCCGCTAGGGCAGGGCCACTGTGGAAGGTTGGGGTCCGCTGTAGCGGGCCAATTGCTACTTAAGTCGGGGAAAAACACCAATTTTATTATTTTTCTGCAAACTTTGTTCTTAAGAGTTAGGAGACGACCCAAGACAAGTTGTTGAAAGTTTTCCATGACTTTTGGTCCTAAAAGTAAGGATTTTACTCCCCTAATCCGTTTTTCAACCCTTAGAACTTAGATTCATGTGTAATTATCATTGGAGGAGGGTTTTGGCATTGAAGTTAATGGTGGGAAAAGCCCTAGCTGCACATTAGAATCATGGGTTTCTTCTTGAGTTTTTGGGTTTGTTATAATCAGGGTAAATTAGACCTTAATTTATTGATCCTTGCGTTTTATTAATTGTTTGTAGATCTAGAACAAGCGGAAATAATCCAGAATGGGAAAGATCAAGTGTCTTAGGAGGATTCAAGCTTGGTTTTGAGGTAGGTGATGGTTTGATTTCCTGTTTGCATGATATATGTCGATTGATTGCTACATTGTATGCATGGGTGTATGTGAATAGGGAAATATGAATCGAACCTAATGAAATGATGATGTGTGAACAATATATGCCATGAAACTGTTACTTGATTGTATGATTTTAGTATTGTTCATTCTAGATGTCATTGTGATTTTGGTTGTGGTGATTGGATCGGGTGTCACATTTCGACACATATATTGGACCTGGTGTCACGTTCCGACAAATACTTGGATCAGGTATGATGTTCCAACATATACTTTGGATCGTGTGCCACGATCCAACACACTAACATTTTGGGTATGGGTTCCATGAGAAAACTACTTGTGATTGGTTGTTTATGTCTACTTGTCATTGATAATGAAAAGTGGTATGTTTCTCTGAAATGATAAATGAGCTGTAATTCTATATATGTGTGCTTACTATGTTGTGGTTGTTCGTTTTATATTGTGCTTATGGGAGTAGTTATGTGATCCTACCAGTACACTGTGGTTGTGTACTGATACTGCACTTGCTCTTTCATTGTTGAGTACAAAGCATCTTCACGCGGCTATTGGTAGACCGCATTTAGGAGATCACTAATCGAGACCGAATTCAAGGGTGAGCCAGTTCTTCGAGCCTGCCATTGATTTGCTGATGTTTAGTCCATTTTGTTTTGAATTAGACTAGCTCTTTAGATATTTGTTATGTTTTTGGCTTCGGGGTCCTACCCCTTTTCCTTAGAGTTGTTGATAGTTAGAGTTTTGGTACATTGACTTTCAAGTTCTAGGAGTTTCTTTTCCGCAAATGTTGGTAGTTGTTTTGTTTATCTTTCGGAGTTTATGGGAACTCTATTTTTCTTAGCCATTTAAACCTGCTTCCGTATCTTTAAATGCTTAGTTTTTCATTAAGTTGCTTGGTTGGGCACCATCTCCCCCTTGGGAGAAAACCTCCACCTTACCACTACTCACCGAAGCCTTTAATTCTACCTAAGAAGGATCAAGATCTTGCTTGACTATCACCTCATCAACCAAGGAAGACCTTGAACCATCAACAACAACTACTCCTCCACTATCCACCCCTTCTAAC
>JAKRZT010009725.1:0-21880 GCA_029582215.1 Solanum sparsipilum | reverse complement strand
AAATTGAGTCTACTTTTTAAAAGGGCAATTTGGTAAACATTTCAAAGTCTTCATTTATTTCTTAAACTCCGTGTCCGGTCAAATGTTGCCACATAAAATGGGACGGAGGGAGTAAATATATGCATTGCAATTAAATCTAATGTCAAGTATAGTGATGCATGTCTTACCTAGTGATACACACCCGCTATCTCTCAGTCTAAGATCCATGGGGGGACATACCTGTCCATGCATCCGTCGCGGTGTGCGACATGACCCTCGATAGTAAAATCAGTCGCCATGTGTGACACGTCCATTGATAATAGAATTTATCGCAACGTGCGATACGTTCCTCAAATCATAATATACGTCGCGGCGCGGGACACATCCCTCAAAATGATACCTCCTCTTTAATTGCTTATTCTTCCTCAATTCACATAATACTTGTCACAAACATGTCTCAGAACCAATGCAAATGACTTGTTCACACAAATAATGGGGAGATGATCATTTTCATAAATAATAATGAACAATTCAGAACATCACAATCGTGATACAACATCAACAATGAATCAGTAATCCTTTCAAACCATTCTGAACACATCACACAACAATAATTAATTACATTGCCTTTTATTACCCCTTTTTCATCATTAAAATTATTCAATACGGATAAGTCAACCCATCACCAAGTCTCATTATTCTCCAACACATACCACAAGGAAATACACAATTCTATACACTTAACAAGGATTGAGAAATCCTCTTGCCTCAAATAATTGAACAATCACTCTGGGACTTGAGTCTTCTCCATTTGTTGGGTTTGCAAATTAATGCAATCTATTCAAATAAATAATCATAGTAAAATTTCAAAACTAGCAACACCCATATTACTATATTTCTAGCTTAGACTCAAAAACTCAGCAAAATCTATAATCAAGTTCCCAATCTTGATGCTAATTAACACGTCAAGCCTCATATTTTCTAATTTCAAGCTTAGAATTAAATCTCAATTCCTCCAAATGTGATAAATCTAATATTATTCATATAATACAATATATCTAATAATTAATTATCTATCTCAATATATCAAAACTTGAATAATAATGTGATAAGCTTAACAAAATTTTCGACCGAAATTTTGAATAGGCCGTCAGGATCCTTGGATCAGGAATTTAACTTGCAAATTAGCCTATTTTAAACAAAAATAAACAACATAATCAATTATCCTAATGATTCACCAATCATTGACATCATTAATCCCTATTCACTATTTATCAGCATTATATTATTTGATCACTACAAATAAGTTTGCCTTATTTCTGGCCAAACAACATCAACAAACACATAATGGCATTCCCCCATCCCCCACCCCCCCCCCGCCCCCCTTATTAACATTATTATACTAATGTAAGTGGCATATCCTAATTTCATATAAAGAAAAAGAGTTTGAGCTTCACTTAGCTCTGACCTGAAGATGTGTGCGCCTCCCCTTTGCCAGTCGTCCAACTCCCCCTCGCCTATTCCTTTTTTTTAATCTATTTTCTTTCTAAATAAAATAATTATGTATTAAAAGCGAAAAATCCTAGCAACTTATTCTAATAAATATGGGTCAAGTGGTATTAAATAAATTATGGGTTAGCCAATTGGTCATAAAAACTGATTATTTAAAAATTATCCATCAATTAATTAATTATAGTTATACGAATAGTTCAAAATTCCCAAACCAATTTCATAAACGGATCAGAAATGACTGGGAAGGGGTAAAATGGTAACCTTACAAAAATTTTCAAAAATGACCTTCCAGATCATTAAATTATCAACCACAAAAAATTATGTTCATCCTCGAACATAAAGCAAAAGAAGGAAGAATAATCGACGTTACCAAAAGCTTGAGTTATGATCTTTCTGAGTCTGTGTTCATCTCTCAAAGTGAGCTCCTCCTTAAGACCATTTCATCAAGATCAACTACTAAGAAATGAAATTTCAAACTAAATTTGGAAAATTTACAAATCAGGTGTGATTACGAAGCCAAAGACTAACCCATGAACCCAATCTGAACCGAAATCCACAGGACCGTAACACCATTATCAAGACAAATCTTTTCTCACCCAACCCACAATAACATTCTGATTCAATACCGGCTACAATCAGAAGTGAACCTAAACCAACCACCAAACACTCATAATGCACAAATTATCACTGATCTTAGAAAAATTCCCTTCTCACAGCATAATCTTTCCATGAGCTTAAGTTATAAAAAAATGATCTTTACACATCGGTTACTCATCAAGGGAGAATCAAACTTATCTAACCCAATGAAGAACAAGATCAAGTAACCACCCAACAAGCGGTACACCCGAGAATGCAGAACTTCTAACAACACGATCGAAATGCTAGACCAGTAGCTGTGATTATAGACAACCCTTAAGAATGGTAGAAATAGATCCAATGCCCCCCACATTCAATCACATATAGCCGAAACATGACCTCGACTACGAGATGTATACTAAAACTATCAGAAAATTATATCTATTCACGGTAGCTCTTCTATAAGTTCTCATAAGAAATGTTGTGCGTGTAGAATCACCGGTATACTTCAACTATCCCAAACAACACCAAATATTTCATAATGAAATATTCCCAAGGATGCCAGCCTACCATGAGGACAATCGCAGGATTGGTACACCTGATCCACCACTGGGGATTCACCTATAGATATGGAAACATGCGAGGCATAAGCAGTAAATCATACTCCAAATAATGTCCAAAATGAGGAAGGTGGTCACATAAAAAAATACGGAACCAAGATCGAATAAAAAAAGATACTCCTTCCATAGTGCCCATATCAAACATTTCCATTCATCTGGCTCCATCTCTTTGATTTTTAGCCACATGTAATCAACCGATTTGTTCCTTTTTACAATCGTACACATACTGGATTTATTAAAACCTCACATACTTCTCACAGTACTCACTAAAGCCAAGACTCTTAATACTAACAACCATCATAACCATACCGGCCATTTACCTTACTCTCAAACTGTCATTCGTATCAAAGTTTTCTTAGAAAACGTTGCCGCCTTCAAAAATTTCAAACTATGGCTCCTTCTCTTTCCATTTAAGCATCCCATGATTGATATGAGTCCCACCCAAGGCTGATAGCCCTAATTTTAAATCTGATAGCACTTTTTCTTCAAGATAAAACTATTGAATCACGTTCAATGTCAACGCCACACAATCATTCACATACCAAGTTTCAACTACCATTCAAACAATCATATACCTCATTCCAAAACTTAGAGAAATTCCTAGTCACCCCCGATAATTTTGTAAACTATGAGTACATAATCTCTATTTACCATCAAGTTCTTATGTAACACATCACAACAGTTTGCATAGTTCCATCAACAAAGTAGTTTCAATCCCCTAGAAATCCTCATTAACCATGTAGAACTGTAGGTCCATACTGTTGCACATCCATAAGTTACCTACCATATACATTTTGTAACACGCTACTAATATGATGTCTATATACATTTTGTAACACTCTTACTCAAGTTGGTGCATATATATTAATCATGCTCAACTTGTTGCAAAGGTAATCGACTCGAGTTCAATTAACCACTTTTGTAAGAAATCAGCTAGTTGCTCTCTTGTCTTCACATAGCTAGTAGAAATCATGTTTTCTTGCATCTTCTCATCAATAAAGTGACAATTAACTTCAATATGTTTAGTTCTTTCATGATACAATGAGTTTAAGGTAACATGAAGACCAGCTTGATTATCGCATTAATATTTTGATAGCGTATGATGCTTCAACCCCATTTCAGTTAAAAGATGATAAATCCACATAATTTCACACGTAGACTATGACATAGCTTTGTACTCAAATTATGCACTGGACCGAGATACAGAACTTTGCTTCTTACTCTCCATACTACAAAGTTTCCTCCAACAAAGATACAATATCATGAAGTGGATCTTTTGTTAATTTTGGAACCAACCCAATCAACATTCGCAAAACACTTAATAGGAGTATAATTGTGATTTCTATACAATATGCCAAGTCCACGAGCTCCTTTCAAGTAACATCGAATCTGTTCCAAAGTTGCCCAATGTTTGACCGTAGGTGTAAGCATAAACTGACTTACAACATCGTACAGGCAATATCCAGATCAGTTATTATGAAGTAGTTTAACTTCCTAACTATCCTATACCTCTCTGGATTATCAAAATGTCTCCATCATCTTTCATACGATGCACATTGGGAACCACTAGAGTACTGCAAGGTTTGGCTACAATTTTTGTCTATTTCTGCAAGTAGGTCAAGAGTATACTTTATCTAAGATAGAAGAAGAATTCCCTTCTTGATTTTATTTACTTCTACTCCCAAAAATATTTCAACTGGCCGAAGTCATTCGAATGAAGCTGAGCATGCAAGGAAGACTTAAGGGAAGAGATACCCTCAGAATCACCTCCTCTGATGACAATGTCATTAACATATACAACAAGAAGGATAGTGTCAACTTCATATTGTTGGTAGAAGACAGAGTGATCACATTTACTCATATTCAATCCAAACTCTTAAACTACCTCACTGAACTTGCCTAACCAAGACTTTGCTTCAAGCCATACATGGACTTTTTCAAATGACAGACTTTCCTATACTCTTCTAGAGAAAAAAACCTGGATGGTTGGTCCATATGCACTTTCCCTTGAAGATCACTATGAAGAAATGCATTCTTGATATCCAACTGATGTAAATGCCAATTACCAAAAGCAACTAGAGAAATGAAGAAGAGTACATAAGTGAGTTTGGCAACCAAAGAAAAAGTGTCTGAATATTCCACCCTGTAAGTCTGAGCATATCCTTTAGCTACAAGCCTGGCCTTAACTTTAACTGTGAACACCCACTTACATTCTACTGGTTTCTTCACATTGGGTAAATCCATCAAATCTAATGTGTGATTTTCATGTAATGCATATATTTCCTTAAGCATAGCATTGACCATCCAGGATGATGCAAAGTCTCCTTCACTGTTTTGGGTACAGAAACATATTCTAGAGAAGCAATCAAGGATCTAGAATATAGGAGATAATCGATCATTGGAAACAAAATTAGCAATAGTATATGTGGATTTGCAAGTCCTTGTAGCTTTATAAAGAGCAATAGAGAGGTTAAGATTTTCTGGAGGATGAGTTGGTGCCGGGCATGTAGCATTAGTCTCTCGACTCCACGAATAAACTTGAAAAATTGGCAGTCTTGTTGGAACATGTCATAGAGTCACTAGGAGATTGAAGAATAACATCACTTGATTCCATAACGCTACAACAAAAGTAGGATTTAGTGGCAATTATTTAACGTCGATAATATAATTGCCACTAAATAGTGTTTATAAGCAACATGTACCGACAATTAACCTTCAAGTCACTAAAAATAACCCTTAATAACAATTACTTTTAAAAGCCAATAAAAAGAAATATCCTCTTTTACCCTCAAATACCCAAACATTCTCTTAGTCAAATTTTATTTTATTCTCAAATTTTCAAAATACTCGATCTATCTTCTCCATTCCATCTGAAGATTGGGTTGATTTGATGCATCCTTCCATGTCTACGATGGATCTGAGCTGAAGCATGCATCAATTTTTTTTCTTTTTGCTCGAATTGAGGCAGAATAAGAGGTAATCTCTCTTTCTCTTTCTTTCCGCTCAATCTCTCTTTCTCGATCTCTCAATATCTCATTCTAGTTGGTAATTCTTCTATTCTCAGTGTTATTTTGATAAATGCTGACATGCATATGCTATCAACTTATAATTATGCTTTTTTTATCTTTAGTTTTCTTCTGATTTTCATTAATTAATGTGGTATAACTTTGAGGAAAACATAGCTGAAAAAACTGTTGTTTGAAACTTGAGGATGTTATGGGAGAAGTTTTCCCTTTCAGAATAGCCGTAGGAAAACTTATAATCTGGCACAGTTTTCTAGCTTTTGATTAACTATTAAATTGTTGATTCATGATTTATTCCTTCATATCTATTGATTCGAAAAGCCGCAACTGTAACTCATTTAGTAGGATTTTTACATTAAACCTAAATTAACCCAATAAGGTGCTCTGTATAGCTAGAAATTCTGCTTGTTGTAATAAACTAAATTCATCAAATTTACTGTAACACTGGATGACGAGGAAAACTGACCATTTTTTGTACTCGAAGGTGTCTTGTGGAATTAATCGAGGTGCAAAAGCTGGATCGGACACCATGGTCATAAAAAAATTAATTGTTTTTGATTAGTTGACATGAGAGGGGCTAGTTTTGTAAAGGCCTTTGTGTGTGAGTGACTGACTGTTATGGAAAGGTTTAGTTGGAAAGCAGTAGTTTGTTAGTTACTGAACTTATTTCTAAATTCTGGTCTATATACGTTTCTTATATCAATGTGGTCGGAGATTGAACTCTCTCTCTCTCTCTCTCATTTTAGTTATAAGAGAACTTGGTTGTAAGAAATAGTAGGTATGAGAGGATTAATGTTAGGACACTATTTCTAAGTTAATAACTTCTTATATGGAGCGAAAAAATTTCCCTATTAAATAAAGCAAATGGTTTCTTATGAAATGTTTGAACACATAACAGGAGCACTTGGTTGTAAGAAACAGTCCAGAGCATTATGCCATCATATAACACTTGAATTTGTCATGGAGAGTTTTCTGAGTTCTAATTTGAATAAGGATGGTGTTTGTTCCGTGAATCTTTTCTTCAAATCTGCACTCTTGATTTTCTTCTACAGGTTTGAAGAAAATAGACAAGTAGAATGAAAATGCGAAATAGATTTGGTAGCAGATTGGTAACCGAACAACGTCATGATGAAGAAGTACGACCATACATTCAACAATTAATAAATGCTCGGAGCTTCTCTCAAGCCCAAACATCTGAGGATAACAATTCTATTGACACTGTTGTTGAGCTGAACAATGAGCCATGTTGTTTCTTGAAACTTAAATTTATAGATTATCTCCATAATAAGATCTAATTACATGAGAATGTATCTAGTACTAGTTGAATCTAGGATTATATTCCATCATTTGATAGTTGCATACATCCCCAAGAACGTAGAGAGCTCTCCTCTTAATTTTCTTAGACTCTCTATCAACCTCTTACCATAAATATGAAAAATCATACATCTGCTTGTTAATTGTTGATACAAGTAGCAGTGAGTTGTTATATTTTCCTCTCTAAATGATTGGCGAGTGTTTGATGACGAAGAAAAGACAAAGTTGGTGGAGTTTGTGAAGGTATAAAATTATTATTCTTAACAAGCTAAGTATCATTTCTTTTTATACATGATCTTGTCTTGTTAGCTTTTGTCTATCTTTTCAGAAAAAGTTCTCCATTCCGATATGTGGAGAAGAGCTTGTGAAGAAGTCGATAGGAAAAAAATGGAGAGACTATAAATGTGACTTGAAGGCTTTGTATGTGACCAAATATAAGACCAAAGATGCCTTGATGAAAAATAGACCAAGTCACATACCAAGGGATCAATGGAACCCTCTTGTCTCGTATTGACTTTTTGAAAAAGCGAAGGTTAGTGAATACATTTCTTGATTAGTAGAACCTATATTATAAATCTCCTGTAACTTTGTATTTTTATTTCCAAAATATGTTTTGAACTCCTAAATAGTTACACTACTTTATATTTGTTTTTTTCGTAATACAAATTTACTATTAGAATGCTGCCATTGCTTCTATTTTGTGCTAGAATGCTGCTACTGCGTGCATCTATTTTATTACTTTAAAATAGTTATCTCTAACCTCATAGCATCAGAGATAACTACCTCGTGGAGTACAAAATAGGTAAGTAGCTTCATTGGGATTCAATACGCGGTGAGTAGTTTCTGCCATATACGAGAAGAGACAGTACAAGCACAGAAAAGATGAGAGAGACTCTCATTAGCCATAACAACACAGAGGACAACTAGGATCTACAAACATTCCCATTTCAACAATTTGTCCCTAGTGTATAGTTTGTTTTGTGCAGCCAGTCTCAAGTTGTGCTTTCGATATTACATTCTTTTTACATAGTTTTTTCACTATTTTTTTCAAAGAACTTAAGTAATATGTTGTACTAGTAAGAACTGATGTTTTGTTTTCTCATTCTAGAAGCGTAGTCGAGCAAATAAAATCAGTAGAGCTACACAAATAATGGCTCACACAGGAGGAACCAAAAGCATAGCAACTGTCACGACCCAACCCACCGGGCCGTGCAGGCACCCACTCTAACACCTAAGTAGGAGAACCCTCATACCCAATAGTAAAAACATGCGGAAATTTTAAGAAAACAGAAATAAATATAACACTATGATTTTATAAATAACGCCTTTAGGCACACTATTAGTTAAACTGCAAGGTGATTTAAACAACTCACAATGGATCTAGTCTAAACAGGTACAAGAGCTACTAAAAGTACAACTGGACATGATAAATAAAAGACACAGCTCCCACCATGCGGAAGGAAGAATAGAAGCTGCTTGAGATTTTCTTCGTCTTACCCTAATGAAACATCACCAATCCTGCATCCAGACTATGTCAAAAGACATAACAAGAGTAGTATCAGCACAAAACACACGTACTGGTAGATATCATCGGTCAACCTGACGCCCACCACATAACATAAGAAATCAACTAGTAAGATCATGGAATAAACAGCTCGCTTCTCCACCTTCACCCCTTTCATTGAAATACCTCCAATCACACTAACATTCTAACTACTAACCCCTTTTTAAACAACCCACTTACCAGATTCTTGATCATAACTTAACCATTCTAAACACATAAGAAATTTCCGAAGTACAAACACCACCAAGTCAACTAACCGTACACGTCCTACCTTACTTCCTCGTCACATTACCAATCATAGTCATAATACCCTGATTCAAGCTTTCTTAATACAAAACCAACCTCTTTTCCCCAAGGTAAAATCCACCTAAGCATTTTCCATCGCATTCACTATCTCTACCCTCGCCATTACAACCAACTATAATCGTCATAACACGGGTCCACTAAGTACAACATATACAAACTAATACAATACTTTACTCACAACGTATATCAAGCGTATACAATATTTTCAACAAGTACACGAACAACGAATAACTTACATTTATATCACATCATTGGTCCTCTCACAGAATCCAAACTCAAATTGTTAGCATGCCAGAACGTGGCAATCGATCCCAAGTTGGTGTGCTAGACGTGGCAGCCGATCCCATGTTTTTGCCTGAACGTGGCAATCCGATCCCATATTATGCCGGAACATGGCAATCCGAACCCATATTACGCCGGAACGTGGCAATCCAATCCAAGTTAGTTATTTCGGAACGTGGCAATCAGATCCCATTCACACACCACAATCACAAACACCAGTACATCATCAAAATCATACATTTAAGTCCTAATTTCATGGTAACAATAATTCATCTATCTCATTTAGAACAAGTGTGATCAACATTGCAATATTCATACATATACAAGTATCATAATGAAGCAAGAACAAACATACAATACACAATCATAGAATCACAACCATCACCTACGAATTATTCCTCAATCCCTATCGCATATGTAATAATTGACCATACTCAGCCCTAGTTCATCGTTAGTATTTCTCATTAGGTTTTAATCACTATTCATCATTATACCTCAATTTCATCACTTCAATTATCGAATGTCGCATACATTCATGAATCTAGTTCCACTCTTGATTTCATGTCCTCATTCTTGACCCAATTCTATCCATGATATCAATTCTAGGTTTTTCTAGCAACTCATCAATTCCTCCTCACAAGGTATAATCCACATAATTTGAATTCTAAGGATTATTCATGTAATTTACTCGGTGCACAAAGGTCTACACACAACCCTACCATTGATTTACATATATCACGTAGTAAGCACATATTTAAAACTACTCAATTGAATACAACCTAGACTACCTGGGCGCCAAGCAGTTGTACGGAGTTTTTGACTTCGATTCGAGTTTTCTGGGTTCGTGACGGTGAATTTAGCCAAGAATTCGTAAGATTTCACCATCCCCACGCTATAAATCTCCTTATCCATCCTTCCCAAGCTTAGAGCAGCTTTTCTGAGGTTTCTAGGTTGTTATACGACTTATTTAGGTATTTTAGGAAGATGGAGAAAAAATGATTTCTCGAAATTTACATTCTGCCTCGCTTATCCCGCTCTAGCGCCAACTTACCCCACCTTGGCGGCGGCGCCCCAGTGGCACCTGGCCCGCCCTGGTAGGTCAGTGGCCCAAATTTTCTCGAATCTTTGCTTGTCCTAATTAATGACGGTTCGGGTCGTTACGATAGATTCCAATTTACCCCTCGTTCTTCCCTGAACGACTAGGCTACATACATCACACACTCTAATTTCAGGACACTTCCAACTACCGAATTGATCCACCACAGAAACTACGACTAATCGTGACTTTTCAGTTAATTGACACACGAAAAGGTACTATATTCAAGTACTAGAAGAAACTTTGATGCAACACACAAAGGTCGATATGGTTTTAAAATTACCTGGCCTAGCCCACCAGGGCGACACCCTCCTGCTGAGGCGGGGTCGCTATGGCGGGGATCTCTAGCTGAGACGGGAGATTGGGCAAAAGAAAAAGGGTGAAAAGGGACATAATTTTCCCATTTCTTCCTAAACTTCCCTAAACTCTCCCAAATCACTCTCCTCCGAACGACGAAACTCAGGTACATTTCTCATTCCTTACGCTCTTTACTTCATTATTTAACTAACAACGATTGCATGCTGCTAATTAATAGGTTAGAATCGGTTTTGGGATAGTTATTTTGAAATTTTGAACTAGGTTGCTAGATTGGTATACTAAACGTAGCATGGTCACTTCCCTTACGTCCCCAACGTTTCCACAACGCCCTGGGCGTAAGGATTTCGTAAAAATACTGGTAAATCAATACAAAAATGGGTGGGGGAAGTTGAAAAGCTCCTTTGCTTAAAACTAGAATCTGGGAACTGTTTTGAGTTTATTTTGTTGAAATAAATGCATAAATAGGTTCTAGTGTAGTTGATATACTCTAATCTGCTGAAATTCTGACGAAAACACGGATTTTGGGATGAAAAGACGCCATTGTCGCGCCTGGTGGTCTTCCTAGATGAAGGCCGTTGTAGCTGCCTTCATCCCGCTGTGGCGGCCTTTATCATCTCGCTCTGGCGGGATTTTGTCCGCTGTGGCGGGATGTGCCAGACCAGTGACCTGCACTCTTACAAAAACTTTTCTCTCTTTTTGTTTTAGCCCTATCCAACTATCCTATATTGTTCTAACTTGTCTTCAACTTATTGCAAGCTTCTAAATGGAATATCAAAATGAAGAATACCTACCCTTTATCCGATTCCCCGATGCCGCGAGTCGGGAAAGGTATCGCGGCTACCGCAACTTTGGGTTTTGTTGCGAGAGAGGGTTCGTGCTGCATAAGCTAAAGGAGAAGGCGCCTGCATTCTATGCTCGGTTGGTAGAGTTCAGGTGGATTCTTTGAATGAGGCTCCCCCAAATGCATGGTCCACTTGGGTGAGGGAGTTTTATGCCATCCTCCCTACCGTCCGCTGGGATGACAATTACCTCGTCATTTGTGTCCGGGGAGTCGACATCCCCTTGAATGCTACTGCTATTTATGAGGTACTAGAGGTACACGATGCCTCAAACACGGAGTTTGAGGCCAAGCTAAGGGAGATGGATATAGAGTGGTTGAGGGATACTCTGGTTGAGCCCACGCACCGGGATCAGGTATACTAGGCTACTGTGGAGGGTATTATTAGCACAGATTGGTCACCCGATGCTAAGACGTGGCTTCACTTGGTGACTAGGAGGATCCGCCTGTCGGGCAACCGCACCGACGTGACCTTTGCCTGGGCTATGGTGGTGGCGTGTGCTATATAGGGCATCCAAATAAATGTGGGAGCACAGATCATTTCCGAATGGAAGATGTTTTATCGGGGCAACAAGAAGGCCTTCTTCTTTCTAGGACTTATCACTGCGCTGTGCAAGCGAGCGGGAGTGCCGCTCTTTGATGCTGATAAGGTACTTCCCATGGATCCCCCCTTCACCCACTTTTGGTCAGGTCAGGTTCCACTTCTAGGGGAAAGAAGAGGAGGATAAGCAAGGCTAGCAGCAACAAGACGGTCGTGGATTCGAAAGACGAGGACCCACTCTCAGGTGCACGGGTTGTGGAAGACTTAGAGGCTGTCCGGGAGAGGATGGGGAGTGCCTATACTGAATTCACTTCGGTTCCACCCAGCACTGCCCTGGAGGTCGAAATGCTCCGCCGCCAGCTGCGAAAGGAGAGGAGAAAGGGTGTGGTCAGGGATCGTCTGATGCTCCAGATGTGGAAGACTATCAAGACCATATTTACTTGCATGGCCCTCGGCAAGAAACTTCCCCGACTCGAGCCGCCGGACTTCAGGGATTTCTCTATGCTGAATGAGGCTTGGAATGGCGTAACACCCCAGAGAACCTCGATTCAGAAATTGACACCACCCAGTCCGAGAGTCCTTGATCAACTTTCCATTTGCCCCTATTGGGCTTGTAATTTAAGACAACTTGTTTTTATCTTTCGACTTTCTATGTTTTGTAGCACATGGATACTTGATTTCCTATTTTTCCGTAGCAAAAGGTGAATCCCTAAATTTTTATAAACCATCTCAATTGCTAAACACTGGAAAGATTGTAGGGATTTGATTGGATCCCATTCGGGGTCCAAAAAAAAGAAAAAGATATATTGAGGGAAAACAGGGGAGGCTGGGTTAGGTTCTGCCTCGCCCTGTCCCGCTTTGGTGAAAAATTCCCGCTGTGGTGGTCCCGTTATGGTGGGAAAAATCTCACTCCAGCGGCTCTAACGGGACCAGAACCCAGGAATTTCTGGGTTCTTTCTCACTCTTTTATGTTTTTCCCGAGGTTCCCATTTTATCAGGCCATTAAATTTAAAACTCCAACTATGTTATACGAACCAACTTAGCCAAACAATCTAAGATAAAACTTCAAGCTAGGAAAATCATTAACTAATCTGAATCAGTCTTAACAACACGGTACTGCACTAGTTCTCATTAATTCAATGTTACACCCACACATCCCCAGTATACACCCAGACATTACAAGTTGCAAAATTTACACAATTAGCCAACACATTGCGCTTACTGAAGGTTCAAGTACACATATATAATCCATGAATTCACATCCTTACACTTTAACAGGTTCACTTTTAAATTCACCGTTAATTCAATCCAGACACATAACATCATGCCCTAAATCATGCCACACGCATCCACTCTAACACCTCCACATCATCAGTAAATCAGACTCCCAAGAATACTTCCACATACACAATTATTTCACTCAACACAGAGTAACCAAATTACAATTAATTCAAACAATGAGAAATACACAATCACATTTATAATCACGCATCACAACAGTTTCACTTTATTGGTTAGTTCATCATATAGATGGCCATTGTTGGCCATCTGTGCCTTATATGAACCTTAAGGCCAGATACCAATTGGAACCTTCTCCATTCCAATTAACTTGTCAGTGTACTTTCGTTGAGATACCAATTGGACTGAACTCATACCTCAAGCGATACTTCGCACAAAAGGAGAGAAAAAGTGGAACGACTTCCTAGAATGCTTCCTAGCCTCTCGTAGATTAAATGTGGATGTCAACACACCAATCCACAGGAGCCTAGTTCACATTTTGCTCTTGTACGAGTAGACCGGTAACTTAGGGTCTGATACCAATTTGTCATGACCCAACCCACCGGGTCATGCGGGCACCCACTCTAACACCTAAGTAGGAGAATCCTCATATCCCAATAGTAAAAACATGCAGAAATTTTAAGGAAACAGAAATAAATATAACACTATGATTTTATAAATAACGCCTTTAGGCACACTATTAGTTAAACTGCAAGGTGATTTAAACAACTCACAATGGATCTAGTCTAAACAGGTACAAGAGTTACTAAAAGTACAACTGGACATGATAAATAAAAGACACAGCTCCCACCATGCGGAAGGAAGAATAGAAGCTGCTGGAGATTTTCTTCGTCTTACCCTAATGAAACGTCACCAATCCTGCATCCAAACTATATCAAAAGACATAACAAGAGTAGTATCAGCACAAAACACACGTACTAGTAGATATCATCGGTCAACCTGACGCCCACCACATAACTTAAGAAACCAACTAGTAAGATCATGGAATAAACCTCTCGCTTCTCCACCTTCACCCCTTTCATTGAAATACCTCCAATCACACTAGCATTCTAACTACTAACCCCTTTTTAATCAACCCACTTACCAGATTCTTGATCATAGCTTTACCATTCTAAACACATAAGAAATTTCTGAAGTACAAATACCACCAAGTCAACTAATCGTACACGTCCTACCTTACTTCCTCGTCACATTACCAAACATAGTCACATAATACCCTGATTCAAGCTTTCTTAACACAAAACCAACCTCTTTTTCCCAAGGTGAAATCCACCTAAGCATTTTCCATCGTATTCAGTATCTCTACCCTCGCCATTACAACCAACTATAATCGTCAGAACACGGGTACACTAAGTACAACATATACAAACCAATACAATACTTTACTCACAACGTATATCAAGCGTATACAATATTGTCAACAAGTACACGAACAACGAATAACTCACATTTTTATCACATTATTGGTCCTCTCACGGAATCCAAACTCAAATTGTTAGCATGCCAGAACGTGGCAACCGATCCCAAGTTAATGTGCCGAAACGTGGTAGCCGATCCCATCTTTATGCCTGAATGTGGCAATTCGATCCCATATTATGCCAGAACGTGGCAATTCGATCCCATTAACACACTACAATCACAAACACCAGTACATCATCAAGATCATATATTTAAGTCCTAATTTCATGGTAACGATAATTCATCTATCTCATTTACAACAAGTGTGATCAACATTGCAACATTCATACATATACAAGTATCATAATGAAGCAAGAACAAGCATACATCACACAATCATAGAATCACAATCATCACCTACGAATTACTCCTCAATCCCTATATCATATGTAATAATTGACCATACTCAGCCCTAGTTCATTGTTGGGATTTCTCATTAGGTTTTAATCACCATTCATCATAATACCTCAATTTCATCACTTCAATTATGGGATGTAGCATACATTAGTGAATCTAGTTCCACTCTTGATTTCATGTCCTCATTCTTCACCCAATTCTATCCATGATAGCAATTTTAGGTTTTTCTAACAACTCATCAATTCTTCCTCACAAGGCATAAACCCACATACTTTGAATTCTAAGGATTATTCTGGTAATTTACTCGATGCACGAAGGTCTACACACAACCCTACCATTGATTTACATATATCACATAGAAAGCACATATTTGAAACTACTCAATTGTAAAAAACCTAGCTTACCTGGGCGCCAAGCAGTTGTACAGAGTTTTTGATTTAGATTTGAGTTTTTCGGGTTCTTGATGGTGAATTTAGCCAAGAATTCATAAGATTTTGCCATCCCCACACTAGAAATCTCCTTCTCCCTCCTTCCCAAGCTTAAAGCTGCTTTACTGAGATTTCTAGGGTGTTTTACAATTTATTTAGGTATTTTAGGAAGATGGAGAAAAAAAGGATTTCTCAAAATTTACATTTTGCCTTGCTTATCCCGCTCTAGCGCCAACTTACGCCCCACCTGGCGGCGGTGCCCCAGTGGCACCTGGCCCACCCTGCGGATCAGTGACCCAGATTTTCTTGAATCTTTGCTTTTCCTAATCAAGGACGGTTCGGGTACTTACCGCAACCTTGATGAATGAACATGTACTAACGCGTAAATTACACACTATAAGATGTTATAACTCGTATTGGTCGTACCTAATTTATTTTGCATCAATTTAACTTCATTAGGCTATAGATGGAATAGAGCCTACACATTCAAAAGTCTACATATTAATTCATAAAAAGCGTAGAGATGGTAGACTACTGGATGAGGAGTCTTCAAATGTCGTTGTGAGATTTCTTACTCACTTTTATCTTTTAGTTGTGAAAATTCTAACTTGAATGTTGATTGGGAAAAAAATTGCTTGTAATGTTAAAATATGAGGAATTGGTGAGTTTCAACTATTCTGTTGAAGCTTCTCAGCTTTTACACATTGATTTTGTACTTTTTACATGGACGTGACTTATATTACATTATCGTGTCATAAATTGTAATCTTATATATTCTCAGGACATGATGAAAGAGAAGATGAGTAGTGACGAGACACAAGAGGAACAATCTAATGCAGTGTTTCTTGGAAAGGTGATATGTATTCTCATGTATTGGGAAATGAAAAAAGTGGTTATGTCCGTGGTTTAGGACTCGACCCAACCCCTTCTCTGTTATGAAGCAGTAAATTGTTCACGAAATGTTGGTATTGATAGTTTGTGTAATGAGGTTGCACATAAGTTAGAACAAGATGATATATGGAGTACTGAGGCATGGGACCAAATGCAAAGAATATTTCCAAATGATGACAATTGAAGGCAAATTCTATTAACCACTCGGCTCTTGTATGTTGTTGATTATGTCAGTTGTCCTGATTTTCCACCTCATAGAAAGTCTTTTATAAGTCTTGATGACAGTTTAAACTTCACCAAAAAACCATTCAAAAAAAGATTTGCTTCCTCCTCTACTTGTAGAACTAGGGAATTAAGCATATTGTACTACAATATTGAGGATCACCCCTCTCGATTGTTGTCGTTGTAGGACTTCTTGGTCAAATGGACGTAACATATGATAATTGGAATATTGTGGAGGAAAATCTGAACTGATTCTTGGTATTGTATCGTACAGTTTCATCAATTCTTTCTTTGGAGGTTTTCCTGAAGATAAAGAGATTAATGTTTCCAAGTTGATTAGAAACAATAAAAGGTTAGAAGTGGTGGCATAGGAGTATCTAGAAAAGTTAACTGATAGAAGTCTAACTTTGGCATGTACACGAAGGACTAATGGAAGGATAAGAACTGGCAAATTCATTATTTTCTTCGCCAACTATGCCTAAGTAAATCCATTTATGATCAGTGGCGAGTGATCCTTCTATCTACACTTGAAGAGAAACATGATTATCGTATGCGACATAACAATGGTATAATCCGCACCTTTATTTCAATTCAAGTAGATATTCCAAAACAGATGTTTTACAGTTGAAGTTGCTTAAGGTATTGGACGTATTTTCAATTGAAAATGATTTCTCTTGTGTAATACCTCAGCTTGTACATTTGAGATACGTTTCTGCAAGAATTGAGAAATCTACAGACCATAATTCTTCAAAGAGAAATGGACAGGGTTGATGCTCCCAGTAAATATAGATATATATCAGAAAAATGTTAGAGATAAGACATTTGGATAATGGATCGCCACTATATATATCTAATCCTCTTGAGGCAAAAAATCATGGTATTGAAGAAAAACCTTTGCTTCTCAATAACTTGAACATACTTTATCTTCATTAATCTCCTTTTTATGTGGAAATCATTGGAAGAACTCTGAATCTAAAAGAGCTAAAGATTTTACAATCCATTGACCCGATCATGATTTTCTCTAGGGATATTTTCCTTAGAAGGTACTTGTATACCATGGGAATTCATAACTTTGTTGGCTAATTTACCCAATCTTGAACGGTTTTATGCATTCGCTGGAACAAATTGGACACTAAATGAAGATGTTGTGTTTCACAAATTAAAATATCTACGAATTGTAGAAGCAGATTTGCAAAGGTGGGAAGCAGGTAATGATAATTTCCGGTGCTTGAGTAACTAATACTGCATGCGTTGCGTAATCTGGAGGAGATTCTCGAGAGTATTGGAGAAATATATTCTAGCGCGATATATGATAATACAGGCATATCACCTTTTTTTCTAAAAGTTTGTAATATCTTGATATATGTTGATAGAGAATAAATTATATGTTATGCAATTGATACAATCAACATGACAATGGACTAAGAACATAACATATATAATTAAAATTACTAACTTCGACAGAATCATAATTGATGAACACAACACCTAGTACTGACTTTGACTGAATCATAACTCATGAACATTTCATGATGAACACCTCAAATGACAAATGAACCTAGACACTTAATATAATATTTAAGTTTTTAATTTTACTTTCGACAATTCCATAACACGCACACTAGTAATTGGGAACTATTGAATAAGTAGATCCACTAACCCTATTAGCAAAGGTCCACCAACATTGAGTCCATATGAAGAACTTTACCTAACACAATTAGAAGGAGTCCACACACTTCCCAATGTCTGAAATGGGAATGCATTATTATTCACCATTTGTGCCTCTTTTTCAACCTTTTGCTTTAGAATTTCCAATGCCTTCTTCAAGTGTTGAAGTTGGAATAAGTGAAGTTCTTCCATAGGAGATTGCCAAAATAGACCATTAGCTCTCTTCCTAATTTCTCGAAGGGATTCTCCGCGATTTTTGTCCATCTGGAAAATCTCCTCGAGGTTCATGAGCTTGGTATTGAGCTCACGAATACTAGCTTCTCTACAAGCCACGATTTGTTGATTGTGGACATCGTTGTTTGGTTGAGGGAGGTTCCTCCCAAAGAACCTCTCCACCAACGGGTTCACGCTAGGGTGACCAAAGGAGAAAACTCCTTTATCGCCCAGGGAATATACCACTGTGACAATTTCAGCACCATATAGCGTACAAGTTCACTAGCCTTTTTGAACAGACTAGCACGATGCTTAAAAAACATAACTTGTAAGTTCCTCACATTCTTCATTTTCACCATGTCAACCCTTTGATGACCCTTGCTCATCCTTGTTTTCATGTCTAAACTATCACTAAGAAATTGTGATTTTTGGTCTTAACACCAACAACTTTATATAGGAAATTGTATTTTAAAATAATTTGGGGAGCCTAGAAATTTATGTTCTTTCCTTTTATTTCATAGAAGAAAAGTATTGAAAATGAAAAACATTAGATTCACTTACCCTTCATTCTTTGTCTCGGTAGATATATACCTTATTATCATAGATTCACTTGCCCTTCATTCTTTGTCTCGGTAGATAAAGATCTTCTTATCATAATTAGACGATAAATATTTTTCCTAATTAGAATTATATTATTGGATTGCACTTTACCGCCATTTTATTTGAGAACATTTTTAAAAAAAATTAAATGATTAATAAAACCCTTAATGTTTTAATAGTAACACGAATTTTGCATTTACCATTGAATTTTCCTAGTCAATCATCATTTAGAGACCTACAATGTATCACATGCATCAAGCATATGCGGGTGTTTGGATTTATAAATATATCAACAATACTACATTCAATAAAGATCACAAACTCCATGTAGTGATATATTTGCCTTTTTAATTAGTAAATGTTAAACAACTCACATTTCAAATATTATATTGATTTGTATTGGATTTATTTAACAACAAACAACTCTCTCTAAATAATAAAATTTGTAAGCTAATTTATTTAAATAAATTTACTAGTACAAATATAAAACATAAAACACAAAAAATAAACAAAATTGTTAAAAGGATTTGAGGGGTATATCTTTACACAGATTAATACCATGGTATTAAATTCTATGTGTTCCTAATATCACCAAATGTAAGGTATTAGTTAGACATTCTATACCATGTAGGGTATATAACTAATTCATGAATTATTTATACATAGACATAATATTAAAATGAGTACGAGAAAATGTATTTTTTGGGACTGTGATCATCAAAGAAGATTTACAGTTTGCCATAATTGGAAAATTTACTTATTGCTGGTTAGAACTAGAAGAGATTCATAAAATTAGTTACGGTGTGAGATTCAAGGCTAAGTGTAAGGTAGGATTCTTGAGTGATAGACACATCCTAATTCGCCTTACCACTATGTAAGATTACGTACATGTCATGTCAAAACCAACATATTTTTGAAGGCTAAAGACGGTATACTATCAAATGCACTCTAAAGCATGGGAACCTAGTTCAACCCAGAGGCAGGAATTTCTACTGCCTTTGCGTGGATCTCTTTTCCATCCCTATCACCGAATTTTTTCATTAAAGAATTCTTGTTTACGATGGCCAAAGCAATGGAAAAACCATTACATGTTGACATGGCTACAATAAGAAAATCTAGACCTAGTTGTGTCAAGGTAAAAGTTGAAGTCGACTTATTGAAAGAATTTCCCAAATGGATCAATGTTGGAGTTAAGAAGACATCTTCTGGGGAAATCATCTTAACATGGATAAAAATCTTATACGATTACAATATTGCAAATATTGCAAACTTCAAGATGGGAGCATGAATTATGTCGAAGGGGTTCAAAAAGATAAGTAAGCATACTAGTAGTATTCACAAATGAGTGGATCGGGGTGGGTCAAATTTAAACAGATCGGATTCGATATAAGCAACTAAATAAAATTCAACTCTACCTCAACACAAACAATAAAATCGAGGATGTATGTGTAACACCCCAAAAATTTCTAAGTTAAGACCTGAACTATTTTTCATTTACATGTAGGGTCATATCAGGTGATTCTTAAATTGCCCATATATGTGTAAAGGTAAATTATTTAGTGTGGGAATAATTTTGGATATCAATTAAGGTCACTAGAAACTCCTAGCACAAAATTGAGTTGAAAGTTTCCTTACTAATTAAGTTTTGATGTAAGATTTTCTTTGGGTCAACTTCAAATGACCATATCTCTTAGTATATAAAGAGTTACATGGCCCATAACCTAAATATCACTATAAATACCAGTAAATTGCTCCCTAGATTATCATATTCTTTTATTTTATTTTCTTTTCAATCATTTGTTGTTCTCTTTTCTTCTTCCTAGATAATCATATAGATACATGTCATCAAGAAGCTAACTGAGGAAAAGAACTGATAGCTTCATTATGAAATTAAAAAGAGAATCTTTCTTACAATATAGTTCAAGTGTTAAGCTTAGAAGTATAAGATATGACCTATATATTCTTTAGATCTTTTTTATGTTAGCTTATAATTTTAAGTTTTTCTTTTCCATTTTGGAGTTAAGGTATGGTTGTCCAAAATAAATTTGATATGCAACCCATATTTTTTGTAATTCTGTATCATTTTGCATTATTATGGAATTTATTTCTTTGTTTTTGTGTTACTATTCTTTTAAGTAATACTTAATTGATAAAACTTCTATTAATACATGATGAGTTTGAATAATAAGAGCTATGGATAATAAGAAACATGGTAAGAAACATATGAGTAGAAAATTAAGAAAAATAAGAAGAAAATTGAACAAATTATATCCGGAATATAAACAACTTAATATCACAAAAACTGATAACGAAAAATTAGAAAAATTAATAGATAATATATCTAAAATAGAATATAAATATATTCAATATTTAAAAATACAGTGAATAACGAGAATAACAAATATAAGCAAAAACTTACTGAAATAATTATAGCGAAAAGACAAGAATTAGAACATAGGCAAAATAGACTTAATAATAACATATTCGCAGGAATTTGTAAAAAATCTATAATAGCACGAAGAAAGACTATTTTTTATCTAGAAATACAAATAGAAAGTTTAGAATATAAACTTCAACACAATCTATAAATGAATAAGGAAGAATACACAATAGATGAGAAAACATATGAAAACTATGACGGATTAAAAATAAAGATAATATTTTCTAATCTAGGAAGAAGATATAAGAAAATATGTGACAATCTAAGTTTAATGTTAGAAAAAGAAACGGTAAAACTAGAAGATAGTTTAACTGCTATGATAAGAATAACAAAAG
>JAKRZT010009724.1:0-24679 GCA_029582215.1 Solanum sparsipilum | reverse complement strand
AAACACAAAAACTCGCACCAAGACCAAACGAACGACCAGGTGACCGAACTGTCAGTCCCAGCAAGTCATAAATGACTTGGGGTCGCTATAGGAATGCTCTAAACGACACACAGAAGGCAAGACACAGAAATGACCAAGAGGGTCATTACACTTATTTGCCTAATTCTTATGTTTATTTATATTTTGATTTCTCTTAAAATGTTCAATCCACTACTAAATTACATATTTTAAATTAAATAGTTTATTACTCACTTAAAAATTATATTTTATATATCAATTAAAATGTAGATAACTTTAATAATAAAATTCTTTTACTTTAATAAACTTATAAATGAAAGTTTTATTTTTAAGCTAAATAAGATGGAAGTTTTATTTTTAAGCTAAATAAGATGAAAGTTTTATTTTTAAGTTAAATAAGATGGAAATTATATTTTTAAGTTAAATAAGATGGAAGTTCTATTTTCAAGTTAAATAAGCTAGAAGTTTAGTTTTAAAAACACACCGCACAATCATGGAATGCACACACAAAAATATTTAAGCTAAATAAGATGAAAATTTTATTTTTAACCATGAATAACTAAAGCTTGCAAAGAACATGTAAAAACAAAAAAAAAAAAAAAGGTGGAAGATACATTTTTAAACAAACAACTTATTCTTAGAAATTATGCAATGAATATAAGTTTGAATACGACAAACCAAACAAGCAATAAAAACTAATCTCAGCATATAACTTGTATTCAAACCAAATGAACCCTAAGGGATATAGAAGTTGTACCAAAACTAGTTGGGGGAAGATCATGTATATTAGCAGTTTTAGTATGTTATATGTATGTGTTTTTGCATGCATTACTTTATCCACAATCAAGCTTTATTTTAGCCATTAATTGCTAGAGTAATAATAATCAGAAGTATGGTATAAGAAAGGGTGTTTTAGCAGAAATTATCAATGTCTACTTATATTTTAACTCAACATAATTATTAAGTAAATATTGAACAAAAAAAATATGTTAGCTCTATTGTGCTATTGAAGGGGAAAGGACTATAGCTAGGGCCACATAATTAAGACACAACACAAGTTGTGCCAAAAGTAATTGATTATTGTGTTATTGAAGTGGAAAGGACTATAGCTAGGGACAAAAGTAAATGGGCGAAATGGTCTGATAGGCTTTTGTACTTGTATGAGTTTGTATTCTGAATCTTCTACTTGACTTTTTATCAACTGAACCCTTAAACTCAATGAAATTTGATATTTTAAGCTCTTTTGACCATTGACCAGGCTTACGTGGCAGTTTATTTTTTGAGTTGGCACTAACATGTGATTTCACGCGTAAAAGGAGCGTGAACTCCAAATTTTGGACTAAAATAATGTTTTTTTTTTAAAAAAGACCAAAAATAAAAGAAGATTAAAAAAATCACTTCTTTCTTCTTTCCCTCCTAGCCCACCCCATTTATCTTTCTCTCTCTCTAATTACCATTACCTTCTTCCCCATTCAACCCCCATTTCCCTTTTTTTTTCTCCCCTTCCCACATTTCCAATTTCTCTTTTCTTTCCTTTTTCATATTTTATTTCTTCATAGAGAAACAAAAACGTATTGTTATGGTAGATCTGTTTCTCCTTCTATTTTTCTGGGTTATTTACAATTTCATAAGGTGACAAAGATTCAATAATCTTGAAGGATGAAAAGTGATTGTTGAATGTCCTTGTGAAATTAGATATATATGTAAAATTGTGTACAAATATTGTGATCTATCGTGATATTTTAATGGTGATTTATTGGTGTTAATGGAGAAAAGAAATTTATGTTGGTTCAAATGGATGATGTAAACGTTGGTAAAAAAATACGATTAAGAATTATGAATGTTAGAAACTTCGAGAAAAAATTGAATTATGATTTTTAAGAACTTGAAGAGCATGGTCATAACTATAGACAAAAACCGGACATCATGATGAAAAAAAAAGGTGAATGGAGATGGTGTTAATGGTGGTTGTGGGTTGAGGGAGGTGGGGGGAAGGTGAGAGAAAATAACTATTTTATTTTATTTTTGTAAATAAAAGATTTATTATTTTTGTCCTTTATGGAATAACATTTTTGGTTAATAATTTAAAATATTTATGAAATAATTATGACATGGAATTATTATATCTGACGTGGATATGACATGTCATTTGTGTAAGAGAGAGTGAACTCCACACATGGTTCGAGGGTTTTAAAAGTCTCATTTTAATTGAGTTTAAAGGTTCAGTTGACAAAAGGTCAAGTAGAAGGATTCAGAATACAAACGCATATAAATATAAGGGTCTATCAGACCATTTCACCAAAGTAAATGATATGTTCAATTCTTTTATTTTTTTAACCCCTCCCTGACTTGGAGCTTCCACCTTTTTGCTCTCGCAACGACTCAAACTCGAAACCTTAAGATTGGAAGTGAGGGGTGCTTACCATCCGAGCAACTCCTTGTCAAAGTTACCAGCATCTTATGGTTTTGAATAAGACATTTTTTTCTTTCACATTCTTAATAGAGATAAGGATAAGCTTATGCGGCTAGTGATGGAGATGTTGTATGCAACTATAGACTATGTTTGATCATTCATTATTGTGGAATAAAATAGTTGAATCTACATGTTAGCTTTCTCAAAAAAAATAAAATCACATCCATCATTAGCCATATCATGACCTTTCAAAGCAACCTACTTATATATAAAGACCAAAATAACATTTATCCCTAAAGCAACATTAATATCAAACTTACATATTATAGATTGATACAAGTAAAAAAGAGAGTTTAAAATGTCGTGTGGTTTTTTTTGATGAAGTTCTTTTTTTTTATATATATACTAGTGAACTTATCCGCGCTGCGCGCGGTTGAAAAATATATTTACATATGGATTTTCTTCTTTTAAATGAACCTATTCTTTCCATGACCCCTCTTAATTGATATGAGACAGGAGATCCAATGCTTGAATGAAGTACAAATTACTTTGATTCAATCATACATCTTGGAATCAGCTTAAGTATTCCTTTTTTCTTTTTTCTTTCAACTCATTTATTTTATCTAATTTATATCTAATCTATTTTTCTGGCTTGGCTAGGTGGGATAGCCGAGCCATTCCCTTTTCTTTCGAATAGCAGATTGGGCAAAACCACTAAAGAAAAAAATCTAATCAATTAGCAAAAAAGTAGAGAGATGGATTCGAACGTCCCTCGATAGTTCTTTGTTCAAAACTATACCGGTTTTCAAAACCGGGGCTATCAACCACTCAGCCATCTCTCCGAAAGACTATTTTTATTTTATTCCTCCGAATATAACATGGCTATAGGGGTGGATACCCCCACTATCTATAGAAAGATCTCAGGTGCGAATCCACCGGTCGATCTATCTATCCGTATATAGATATATGATCTAGCATGTCCATTTGTGAAATAAAAAAGAAAATTCCATTTCCCACCACCCCACTCCATGTACGGTATGAATAAAGTGCGAAAGGGGGAGTAGTAGTAAGTCATATAGAATCAATGGATTCATGATAAAGTAAAATCCCTCAATGACATATTTTATCACAATTAATATAAGTTGTTCTATTTTTTTAGCTATATTAGATGAGTGGGTCAAGCAGTAAGCCTGGTTCACCAGGTTCTACCACTGCAGGGCCCAATCATAGTCAAAAGCGGAAAAGAGAGGACTTGCAAGAAAAAGTCTAATATACTGACCTACGAGCATAAGAAAGAAGAGGAAATCGAATTATGTATGATGAGCTTGTGTCGAGTCACAAAAAGGGCTATGATGAGCCTTTTTAGAGTGACTTTCACGGTTATGATGAGCTTTTTCTCCTATTTCCAAGATCGAATTCCATTTTTTTCTTATCCAGTGTCTTATTATTTTGCCTTTTTTCTAGCTTCTTGCTTGCTACCTTCTACTCTCTCTGTTTTCTACTGGGCTCTCTTGAGTTCTGTTGGGGCTTTCTCGAAAGGCTATAAGTAGCTACTCCAGCCGATCTAACTCCAGAAGATCCAGCTTATTTGTTGGATAGGTTAGCCTCTTCTCCTTCAGGAGGTGCAACAAGACTACGTTCTCATTTAATCAAGATAAAATACATAATTTTCATAATATCAAAATAAGATAAGTTAATAATATGAGGCATACGTGAAAAAATAAATTTAAAATATATGAAAATTAAAAGCAAAAATAAATTCAAACAATTGCATAACTTTTTGCACATTATAGATTTTAAAGAACAATCTATTATAAAATCAACATTCATTTTATACAGAAGATGAACAATTTATCAATAAAGTCAATGCTCATATTATAGAGGAAATAGACAATCTATCAACGAAATCAACATTTATTGGTAACAAATGTGTCTCGTAAATCCTCTCACGTGTCACTCTTATTTAAATGTTACTTTCTTTTTGTTTAAATGTTATTCATGAAATTTTGTCCATACTTTATCATAATAATAATAAAAATAATATATGACTAAACGGGTTGATATCACCAATTTAATAAAAAAAAATTAGTTTTTATTATTCAAGCACTTTTTTAATCATTCAACCAAATTTCTATAACTTTGGCATCATATATTAAGAATAAATGATATAAATAATTTGTACGAAAAGACAATCAATAACCATTGAGTAAGAAAACATAGAAAATAAATGTAAATGTAAAACAAAATTAAAAAACAAATACAAGGTGATAGACCACTTAACGAATGCAAATAGGAGATGGTAATCGTTTGTTATTTTAAATAATTTTATTATCAAACATTTCTTGTGTGTGAATATAGGATCATTAACCAGAGAGAAATGTCACAACACTTTTCTAATATTTATATTTATAAGAAATAAAAGGAAAGTCAAATAAAAAGGAGAAAAAACTAAATATGCTTATTGATAGAAAATATATGTCAAGACATGCTACACCTCCTCTTCTATATCTAACTTTTCTTGATTTACTATATATTAAATAAAAATCTATACAAAATAAATAAAAATAAATGCTATAAATTAGAGTTATCTAAAATAAAAAAGTTCCGCACAAAATAATAGGTCTCGTAGGCTCTTTGTGTTTGAGCTTGTCTTGGGTTCATGTCCACTGTTACCGAAAGCTCCTTTCTTGTTGATTTCCATATTTTAGGCATACTGCTGGAAGGAAATCTCGCGATAAACATGTTTACCTGTTAAAGACACAAAATGATACAATGTGGATTTGAGCAATTACAGTTTCTCAATTTTGAAGCGCAGCTGGAGCAGTGAAAAAACCATCAGAGTTTCATACGCAAAAAACTCCTTGCTCAATATTTCCTTATCATACTGATGAAAGAAAAGTGAAATTCGAGAGAAAAAAGAAAGTACCTTTCTTCACCTACACTCTGCAGACAGATCACAGTTGAGCTGATATTTGTCTATTCAGTAGAGAGTTTTGGCACAACTGACGAAAGAAAGAAAACAGATGGTTAAGTTGAGATCAGATAATAAAGTTAAGATTGTGCTTAGGCTTTTAGATGTTAAATTATGGGAAGACAAGCTTTCTGTCTCCTGTGCGTTTGAACTCTCTCCGTAGAAATATAAAAAATCAGGAGTTAAACATGTGCATTACTCTAAAGTCTAAAGTTCTGTGATAAAGTTAGAAGAAAACCTGGATGAAGTCCATTTCAAGTGAACATTTTTAAGCCGGTGAACTTGGTAGGGCAATTGAATGTTAATCAAGGTTGAACTGTACAATACACAGAACTTGTGTCAGCCTCAGCTATAACAAGAATACATGAATTGCTATTGAATTGAGTTTACAAAGACATTGAACAACCGACTGATATATATGTTTCTGGTAAAAGATTACTAGTTCATTATATTACATTGAGGCTTGAGCTATCAACTTTCTGAAGCAAATAATTTCAACTCCTACTTATACCAGCTTTCGTTTTATCACCTTTTTTGCTGTCATCTAAAATTAAATTCATCCCGATCCAAAGATGATTCCTCAGCTTCACAGTGGCAATAGACGCTTTGTGCTGCTCAAGGATTTAACAAAGGAAAGAATTAACAAGCAAGAAAAGGGAAGTAAATGAAAAAATAAAGCATTTTAACTTACAATTTATCAGAGCACCAATTTTTGTAATCATTACTGGTATTCCCCATAAATAAATATGGTGGGAATATGAGAAATTTTTGGCCAGTACTCCCCCTTGTCAAATTGTAGGAGTGGTTTGAGCAATGGGCATCCGCAAATATTTAGATTAGAGATGGAAGGGGGCATCCCCGATTCGGGAAGAGATTGGAGATTAGAGCAATTCCAAATGCTCAGCTCAGAGAGGGAGGAGGGCAACCCCGATTCGGGAAGAGATTGGAGATTAGAGCAATTCCAAATGCGCAGCTCAGAGAGGGAGGAGGGCAACCCCGATTCGGGAAAAGATTGGAGATTAGAGCAATTCCAAATGCACAGCTCAGAGAGGGAGGAGGGCAACCCCGATTCGGGAAGAGATTGGAGACTAGGGCAATCCCAAATCTGTAGACGTCGAAGCCACGTGAGATGCTGAAGGCCTTCGATCGGTAGTGAATGGAGATCATGATTGCTAAATAATCTTAGCTCAGAAAGAGAGGAAGGAAGCCCTTCTTCCAGCAGTGACTGAATTTGAGGTAACTCTCTAGCATATAGGTACTCAAGAGAGGTGAGGCTTTTGAGAAGCTGGCTGCTTAATGTTTTGAGATCGGATATAGTAAGCCTTCGAATAGAGCAAGGCAACTCCCATTTTTCACCAGCAAGAACCTCTTCATCGCTACCATCATGCTGGATGGTTAAATCTATGAGACAGGGGAGTCTCTGTAAACGCCACTCATTGCGTCGATTCACTAGTTTCTTGCAATTATTGATCCAAAGGACTTGTAAATTGAAGGGCAATCCTCCTTCTGGAAAGGACACTATTTCTGGACATTTATCCAGTGTCAGTTCCTTAAGAAATGGAAGGAGTTCCTGCATATGCTCAGGCAGCGACTTCAGCTTCTCGCAGTTGTAAATATCCAATGATGTCATCTGAGTCCCACATGCCACTGAAAGTATTTCAAGATTATCACAGTCTCTAATACTGACTGTTTTAGTGCCAGTAGGAATCAAAAGCCTAGTAAGGTTGTTGCAACTTCTTACACTCAAAGAGCGTGCTCTTGGGAGAAACTCAAGTGAATCACATCCTACTAGAGACAATTCCTCTAGACAAATAGCATTGATCGGTGCCTCCAATTTCAGTTCCCTACAACCAGAAATTCTTATTCTCTTCAATGTACTCGGCAGAATGCTAATAGGTAAGGAGGTAACAGATTTACAATTAATAATACATAATTCAACAATCTGTTTCATTCCTTCAAGTTGAGCATTCACAAAAAGAACTCCAACCTTAGGAGAACAAGCAACTTCAAACTTTTTTAAATTTGAAAGTTGGATAGGTGTCTCCAAACTGAGTTCAGGGCATTTTGAAATTATCAATCTTGTCAGAGAATAAAGATTTTCAGGCAACTTCCCAATCAACTTTGGGCAACGATTAATCAAAAGTTCCTCAAGTACAGGGAACTCTCCCTTCCCCAGTACATGCCACTGCTTCCACTCCGGCATCTGTGCAAATTCAAGTTTCTCAAGAGAGTTAAATGGCTTTGTGGAGGACAAACTACCATAGAACTCTTCACTCACCTCTGTTATTTGATGCATCCCTCTAATGGTAAGGAATTTTAAACAAGGAAGTTGTCCTAGTGCTGGCAAGGAATCACAGTCCTTGCAGTGGCTAAGAGACATTTCTATTAGCTTATGAAATGAATGATCAGCTAGCCAATTTGGAAATTTTGTTCCTCTATAGCCAGTGATTCGGAGTTCTTTTATGTTTGTATTTGGTTGTAGCTCATCAAGTATGTCTCTTTCAGTTTGTGAATTGTCAGCAAAACTTCCCCTCCACTCCAAAGATAACCTTTCCACATGTTTCTTTTCCCTCATATTTGCCTTCAGAGATTCCTTTCTATCTACCACATGTTGCAACTCTAGAATTGATAGAGATCCATACAAGTTATGTAGTTCACCCAAATCTTCCATTCTCGAACCACCGTGACCACCTAGAAGAAACTTGGCTCCCACTAGCAGATGGAGACTTTTCAACTTGCTCAGATGTAGAGGTGTCTTCAATTTAGTTTTGCTAATGTCAAGGTGACACAAGTTGATCAATTTTTCCATATGCAGAGGTAGCTCCTTAAGAAACATACAATGTGAAAACAGAAGTGTCTCTAAGTTGTACAGTACACAAATTGAATCTGGCAATTTTTTATAGCTGTCCAGGAGAGGTCCAAAAATCTTAGGTGCTTTAATTTGATAAACAAGTCATTTGGCAACTCCTCATTCTCATAATGAGACAGTGATAGTGCCCTTAGGGATATTAGTCTTGGAAATATGTCATGCAGCATCCTCTTGTTAAGATGGCATGGACGCCGCTGGATATTGATGGGAAGCAATGTCCTCAATTGCTCCAATTTGTTGAGGGTTTTCAGTTTACCGAAATTACCATCACCCATTGAATACGACAAATGTCGAGTTCGTTCCAACATATGAGATCCTTGGTTCTCTTCCAACCTCATACACAGATTTGAAGATGCAATTTGGGCCAAATCATTGACAAGGTCATGCATTAAGAATTCCCCCGGATTACATTCAGAAGACTGTCGGACCTTTTCAAACAATGATCGCGATCTCAACTCGAGAAAGTATTGGTTAGCTGAATGCAACTGCTGTACAAGACCATTAGCAATCCACAGGTGAACAACTTGTTCTTTGCAAAATAGATAATCTTTCGGATATATTGCACAAAAAGCAAAACACCGCTTCAATTGTGGAGGAAGATCATTATAGCTCAACATCAACGCTGGTAAGATTCCATTCGAACGACTTTGCAGCTCCCATATTTCACTTCTTAAAATGTCTCTCCACTCATCCACCTCTGATTTGGAGCGTAAAATACCAGCAAGTGCCTTTAGAGCTAAAGGCAAACCTTTGCACTTGTGTGCAATTTGTATTCCAATCTCTTCAAGTTCTGGATGTTCCTCAGGATCCCTATTTTCAAATGAATGCCACTTGAATAGATCCCAAGAGACTTCACTAGATAGAGTCCCCACATTGATTGCCCCACAACCCATCATCAAGGCAACACTCTCCTTACGTGTCGTCACAATGATCTTACTTCCTACATCTCCTTGTACAAAAAGATTTCTCAAGTCATCCCACTCTTTATAGTTTTCATTCCACACATCATCTAGGACAATAAGAAACTTTTTTCCCTTTAAGCCTTCCTTCAATTTGACTTGAAGTTTATTCAGATTGTTATCAACCGTTAAACCAACTTCTTGAAGCAACTCTTTTGTTATTCTGAGAATATCATATGGTTCAGACACACAGATCCAAGCTTTCAAACCAAAATGGTTTTTTACTTTCTCATCATTGTAAACAGCTTTAGCAAGTGTTGTCTTGCCCACGCCCCCCATTCCAACAACAGGAATTACTGTCGGATATTTTCCATTTCCATCCTCAGACAACAAACGGTCAATCAATCCCTCTATTTCGTTCTGCCTACCTAAGATATCAGATTCATCAACAACAGAAGTTGAAGATTCCCTTCTTTCTTGTTTACCAGAATCAAGATACTTTGTTAGATCAAGGCGACCAATTTGCTTTTCCAACTCCTCCAATGTTTCAATGGTTTCTTCCAACTTCTCCTTTATGTTAAGAAAAAAATCATCACTCAAGCACAGGTTGCAGTCACTTACCTGTTGATTGCTTGTTTCTCCATGATTTTGATGCTGACTTTCCACCTTTAGTCTCAAAACCTCATAATTGACTTCTTCTATTAAGTTTTCAGCGCCTTCCACAGCATCTTGAAGCTCATTAAGCCACTGGATCACATATGGATTTGATGCTTGCTTATTCTCTGCATCACTTAACACTGCCTGAAGGCCAAGAAAAGTCATCCTCAGCTTCTTTAAGAGCCGAGCATCACGCTTGTCCATCTTAAACATGTTGAGCAGATCACCATTAGGAGCAAGCCTATCAAAGAGAACATTCAAAGCTGAAGACAGAAATGCACCACCAACTGCTAAGCCAATCTCCATTTCTAAAATCTGCAAAGCAAAACAGGAAACCACAAAATGATTATAAGAATTTGGAGAAGATTATTGTCCTGTTTCTTTACTAAGAGCTTTATTTTACCTGTTGAATGATAAGAGTAATTTGCAAATATGAATGATCACTGATTTCTCTCTCTCTGTCTTGCTAGTGGTTTTACTTGTAATTGGTACAACTATGTCTGTTACTATTAACTATTGTCCTTTTTTTCTCTTTTCCAAAAGTATGACTTTTCGTCCAACAAGACTATTCATTACTCTCTCAATGCCTTAAATAATTGAAGCAAGAGAGGATAAGAAAGGGGTCGTTTGCTGTGATGAATAAGACTAGTTAATTGAGGATTTTTTTTTAGTGTCCTTTAGGGATCGTTTGGTTTGAAGACAAGTTATGTTAAGATTAGTTATGCTGAGATAAGTTATGAAAGGATAAGTTCTGCTGATTTATTGGTTTGTCATAGTCAAATAATATACATGACATAATTTTTAAGAATAAGGGGTCGTTTGGTGTGATGGATAAAAGGAATTAATCCTGGAATAATTTTTTAGTGCCCTTTAATTCGTTGTTTGGTTGCAAAGGTTGGGATAAATTATCCCAAGATTAACAATTAGTCTTGGGATAAGTTATCCCTCCTTGATGTGGAATAGTAATCCCACGATAACTTATCCTGGGATAAAGAATGTAAAATAACAAAAATACTTCCCTTAAACTCTCTTTTATACACCACTTTACATTCATATATATTAACATAATTTTTAACAATATTTATGATAATATTCACAACCTTAATTATTCATTGTTTTTATGATATTATATTTTTCTATTAAAAATTGCATTTTATAAATATAATTTTTATTTATGAAGGCCAAGCAAAGTCATCCTCAGCTTCTTTAAGAGCTGAACATCACGCTTGTCCCTCTTAAACATGTTGAGCAGATCACCGTTAGGAGCAAGCCTATCAAAGAGAACATTCAAAGCTGAAGAGAGAAATGCACCACCAACAGCTAAGCCAACCTCCATTTCTGAAATCTGAAAAAAAAAAACGAAACAAAGAATCACAAGATGGTTTTCTATTTTTACTATTAAGAGATTGAATTTACCTGTTGAATACTAGAGCAATATGCAAACAATATACTGATTGTCTGATTAATTTGCAATTGTTATACCAATAACTATCTCTTTGATCAAAGAAAGAAAAGAGAAAACAAAAAGGTTTCAACTTTTAAATAAAGTGGTAGGTGCATATCATATCATGAATACATTGCAATGATAAAGCTCGTCTCCTCACAAATACTGAAATAAATCACTAGTTAATTTTTCAAAATGATCACTCAATTAATACTTTTATCTCAAAAGGTCACTTAATTTTATTTTATACTCTTTCTAGTCTATATTAAGTGAATTTGTGAGGAAACACACATCAAAAAAAATAATTAGGACACTAATTATATTTTATTACCTAGCTAATTTACTCATTTCACGAGTCCTACGTCCTTTTGAGAATTAGAGAGTAGTAGACTACAAAATCTTGTTGGAATTAGAGGTATAAGTTGTAGTATATAGTACGTATGGTTTAAGAAAAGAGAAGAATTAAGAAGATGAAAATAAAAGAAATCAAAACGGAGGAATATAATGAGAAGGGTATATTTGAATCAAAAGTATAACGAGAATATATTTAAATTGTTTTTGATAGTGCAAGAACATATTTGATCCTTTGCTGTTTGGATAATGACTTCTCTCTCTTATTTCCCACAGCTTCACTTTGAAGCATATATTAAGAAAATAAAAATTACAGAACTTGTTATATTTTCATTGAATCAAACTTTTAATGAATTATTGGTGGACACCACCATTATATAAAGGCAAATGAGTAAGAATAATTCTAAGAAAGTAGGATTTGAATTATTTGGTGGGTCATGCTCATGATGATTATGATCTGCACTTACCAAGAAACTTCTTCTTTAGATGGAGATAAATTTTTATAAAGAGAAAGGAAAAGAAAGTGAATTATTGGGTAGGTCATGAATAGACGAAAGTTGTCTCATTTATATTCTGACGATTATCATGAACCAACATTATTATTTTTATGTTTACTTTTCTTATTCTCCTTTTACTTTTATTCACTAATTATTGAATATTCTAAAGCCTCCCAAACAATCAAACCTTCTACATTATGCAAAATCTATTGTTATGTGTTCATAAAAAGAACAAATTTGGTTTTTGGTGTCTTATTCAAATTTCAAGCACTAAAACTAATAAACACTATATTACTATCATTATATCAACTTATCAAATTTAGCGCAACTCTATTTCGATATCATTATATAAAATTTTCAAATTTTTGAGTCCGGTTTTATTATTCTAACCTTGTATTATATATTTTGTATTTGAAAAATTTACATTGTTTACATTTTTTCTTTCATAATTTCCGCATATATACTACCTCTCCAGACCTCATTTGCATGATTACACTGAGTATGTTATAATTATTCAATTTATATATGTCAATTAAAAAAAAATAAGGGCTCTCTATGAAGTTTGGCTTTAGGCCCCCAAACTCATTGAGATGGCCCGGGTTCAAGCAACGGACATTAGAGAGAGGGGCAACATAGTAGTATTTGCTGCTTCACCTGAATTAAGATCATAGGCATAACTTGAAGTAATATCAATTACATCGAGTGCTTCAAATTCGCGCACAACGGAGCAATTTCGAGGATGGAAGTATTACCAAACTCGTGGACGACACCATCTGGACATACCAACTTGACCTTGTAACACTGCTGGTCTAAATGCAGGCAGGTTCAAGCATTTCAAGCCAAATGTTTTAAGCAGTCATTCTTTGAGTTGAGGAGCACATTTAGACATACAGCGGTTGACATGTTTACCTGTTAAAGACCACGTCAGTTAAATTACTCAAACACAAAATGATACAATGGGAATTTGAGCAATTACAGTTTCTCAATTCTGGAAAGGACTCATTTTCTGAGAATGAAATGCCTACCATTCTTTCGAGAGATGGAATGAATTCACGCATTGGTTCTGGTGGCAAACTTCAGCTATTACTGAAAGAATCTCGATGAGGAAATGACATCATATCTTGGCAGAGAAACTGATCAATCGAACCTTGTACTTTGTTGAACTGCTGACAGAAGAAAAGAAAATCGAAACGATCTTAACATGCTATAGAAGAAACTCCTTGTACAAAAGTTTGCTCAATAGTGTCAGATTCCAGCGAAAAGAGAAAGTACCTTTCTACACCTACACTCTGCTGACTGATCACAGTTGAGCTGATATTTGCCTATTCAAAAAGTTAACATGTGCATTACTCTAAACCACTTCCTCCTTCCACTACTCACTCGAAAAAGGGAAATAACTTCTCTGGAAATAGTCCAATCAAGTGAAAACTATTAAGCTGACGAACTTGGTAGAACAACTGAATGTTAATACAGCCAAGCATTAAACTAGTAGCATCAAATCTATAGGCTGAGTAGTCCTTCTACTGCAAGCAATATCTCAGAGCAAATCAAGGTTGAACTGTACAATACACAGAGCTTGTGTCAGCCTCAGCTATAACAAAATCAGACGTATATTAATTTTCACAAATATCAGTTCTCATAGTTGATAGCTCTGGATGATTTCACTGAGAATAGAAAATGACTTCGTCCTTTTAATGAATGATGATTGAAATTTGACATGCTATTTTGTTGCCTAACCTGAAATAAATTTCTGGTGCAAATTCCAAGACAAGACAAGACAAGATTGAAAAGCTCCTACAATGACAATGGATCAACGAACAAGTCAAGCTTCTGGACTAAAAATGGCGAATACCAAAAAACTAAATCATCTGGACAGTAAATTGCAACAAACGCGTTAAAGACAACGTCATATTTTGAACAGCTTATATGCATCAGCTAAAACTAGAAGAATTATTAAGAGATGACACTTTCTTAGCTATGCTGTTAATTCTAACAAAGTAAACTACTACTATCACTACAATATAAACATCTTGGTATCTGAAACATGTGTGAATATTTTTTTGTTACCTTACCTTGAATTTATTCCGAGTAGGATATACTTCCTTGCCTTTCCCCTAGTTCTGAGGTCCCACTCAAAGTTGACTAATGAAAAATCATTTGAAGGAAACTTCATAATCTCCAAAGGTATCAGCTTACTGTTTATATTTTCAGTCCAAATCTCTGAATATCCACATACTGACAAAAGCTCAGTATATGCTATCAAATGCAGTCATATAGAACTTGAAAATCAACGTGATATAACAAGGGTTAAATATGGAAGCAGAAATTGGAAGTTTTTACGAATTTCTCTAAGTTTCAAGCTTGATGTAACTCTTTTCAAGGTTTTGGCTACCTGACTGAAAAGTGAGGTTGCGTTCCTTTGGACCCCTTATCTCTGTGGGAGAGACAAGAAATGGGGAACAAAGCTGAACAGCTTTTCATGATGGCAAAATTTTTCCCAGTCTGCGAGATTTGAGGAGAACACAGGTTAAAGTACAAGAAACCATAGTCTTAAAAGATTACAGCTCATTAACAAGATTTCATGAAATTGCAATTGAGATGAATTTCCAAGACAATAAACATCCCTGCTGACATATATGTGCATGGTAAAAGACTTTTAGTTCAAAGATTTAACAAGCAAACAAAGCGAAGTAAACAAAAATTGAAAAAATAAAAAAAGAAAGAAGTAATTACAATTTTGTCTAGATATGTGGAAGGAGTTCTTTCAGGTGTTCTGGTGGCAAATTTCAGCTATAAACTGAAAGAACCTTCCACGAGGAAATGACATTGTATCATTGCCAAATCATTCTCAAAATAGAGCAGAGGAACTGATCATACTGTTGTCAAATTCCTGACAAAACAGAAGAAAATAGTAAAGTTCTTAATTTGCTATTCAAAAACCATCCTAGAGATGATCATTCTTCTCATAACGTACATACAAAACTAATCAAGTCTATCATCCTTTTAAAAATGGTTTTGTGACATGCATATAAAACTGGTAAAGACCAAGCTATGTAAGTAAAAATATCTTTTTGTGCTTATCAAATTTCAGACGACTACAGAAGAAATTAGCATCACATGACTGCTGAAAAAGGACTTACATTTTGGAAAAACTACAGTTACATTAGTGAAAAGGAGCAATCTAACTGAAACAACAATCAAATGCTGTATTGATTGCTGTCAAAATCCTACCAAAGCTGAACAGCTTTCATGATTGTGCTTAACTTTGTATTCTGCAAGATTCAAGGGAGAAAATATGTTCATAAGAGGCAAGTGAGATAAAATAATTGCTTGTATCAATATTCATTAGTATGTGACAGAGAGAAACTGCAAAAAAAGAAAGGATATCATGGGCATACCAGATGAAGTGGCCATCAATCCAAATGCTGAGGTTAGATCGATCCAAAGTTGAAGCAAGATAGGATAGGAAAGTGGTCGTTTGGTGTGATGGATAAATCGAGTTAATTCGGAATTATTTTTGAGTGCCTTTTAGAGGTTTTTTGGTTGGAAGACAAGTTATATTAGGATTAGTTATGATGTGATAAATTATGTTGAGCTAAGTTATGAAGGGATTAGTTATGCTGATTTATTGGTTTGTCATAGTCAAATAATATGCATGGCATAATTTTTAAGAATAAGAGGTCATTTGGTGTGATGGATAAAAGGAATTGATCCCGGAATAATTTTTGAGTGCCCTTTAATTCGTTGTTTGGTTGCAAAGGCTGGGATAACTTATCCCAAGATTAACCGTTTGTCTTGGGATAAGTTATCCCTCAAGACAGCACAAGTTGTACCAAAACTAATTGGGGGAAGATCATGTATATTATAGCTTAATGTTCAGTGATAGATTTACCACATTAGCAGTTCTAGTATGTTATATGCATGTGTTTTTGCATGCATTACTCTATCCACAATTAAGCTTTATTTTAGCCATTAATTGCTAGAGTAATAAACACAAGTATGGTATATGAAAGGTGTTTTAGCAGAAATTATCAATGTCTACTTATATTTTAACTCAATACGATTATTAAGTAAATATTAAACAAAAGAAATATATTTGAACTCATATACAACAGTTCCCTCCAACCATGTGCTCTATTGTGTTATTGAAGGGGAAAAGACTACAACTGGGGCCACATAAGACTCAGCACAAGTTGTGCCAAAAGTAAATGAAACTGTTCAATTCTTTTATATTTTTTAACCCCTCCCTAGCTAACCTTTTTACTCTTTCAGTGACTCAAACTCGAAAAAAAATATTATTTTGTACCAGGCACACTTATTGTCAGTTGTATGAGGGCCTCTTTGGCTGTCATTTGTATATTCTGGGACCCACGGGCTACTATTTACCTAGTTGAATTTCTTACTTTTTCTCTCCTTAAATTTTAATCTTTTCTCTTACTTTTTCTTTCTCATCACGCATTGTCTTCTTTTTTCATCTTCTTTTAACCCTTAACGTAATTTTAACTTTAGTTTAAATTCATTGAGAAACTTTGGATTTTTTTAAAAAATAAATGGGTGAAAAATAAATTAAAATAATATGTAAAATTTTGATTCAATTTTTTGAATGAGTTTGATGATATTAATGATAGTGAAACTAAAAAATAAATCGAACTCTCACCAACAAAGTATAAATTCATATAGTCAACTAATTGAACTATACTAAAATTCAATCGGCCTTAGTTATTACACTTAAATATACAATCTAATTTCAATTGTTTAAATTTTGGTCATAATTTTTTTTTTTGGGTTTCAATCTTAATTACTCAATTCTTAATTATTAAATTTATTTTTTGTTTATTTTATAACCACTTAATATATCTGAATACTTGATATTTATAATAATATGTTAATGATATTAAACACCCAATTATCTTTTATTCCTTTTATACTTGTTAAATTCTTTATTTGCTTGGCATTAATACGGTAATATATTATTGCTAATATTAATTTTGTGTTTCTTGTTTGAAATTTTCTCTTTGAATTTTCTTTATACTTGATGTTTTAAGATATGAAATGAAATTTTTAAAGATTCAATTTTTTTTCAATGTTACAAAAATTAATAGTAATATCAATACATTTTTTTTTTTTTTTGCATTGAGAGGCAGGACTTAAAAAAAGAAGAACTGTAGAAATATTGGTAAAAAAAGGGTGCAGAAATAAAATTAAAAAAATACAAATGAAGAACAAACTAAAATTGAGAAAATGAAAGAGTGAGAAAAAATGTGTAACAAAGAAAGGAACCCACAAATACACTTGTCAAAAGCAAATTGTGCCCTCATACAACTATGGTTGGTTGTACCTCAAACATCATACATTTTTTCCTCAAACTCATGACCTTAAGTTTGGATGTGAGAGGTGCTTACCATCCGAGCAACTTCTTCTTGTCGAATATGGATTTGAATGATCTTTCAAAGCAACCTACTTATATATAAAGACCAAAATAACATTAATCCCTAAAGCAACATTAATATCAAACTTACATATAACAGATTGATACTACTAAAAAAGAAAGTTTAAAATGTCGTGTGGTTTTTTTTTATATATATTTACACTTTTTTTATGAAGTTCTTTTTATGATATATAACAATAGTGTTCAGATCAGTTTGTACACAATTTCATTAATTTGTTAAGATATCATGTTCAAGTCAAATTTTGGGGTAATAAAGGTTATGTCTATCGTATATTCATAATTTCCTAACAACTCGTTATCCAGATAGTATACTGAAACTTTCTATTAAAATATTTAATTTTAATTAGTTTTAAAAGAAGTAATGTGTGGTTTAATTTTAAGTAAATTTTTTTCTTTAGTAAAACATAAGAAGTTAGAGGAAAATGACTTCTTGCCTATTTCTTTTGTCAATAACAGCCGAATAAGATCTAAACGTCAAATGTTACTATGGCGTGTAACAATAACAATCATTTGCTATAGCAGCCAAAAAAATGTCTGTCATTATAAAGAGGTCCAACTTTGTCTTCCGTAATTACACTTATAATCTCAATCCTGAACACTCTCAAGGACAACATAGCAATATTTGCTACTTCACCTTCACCAAGATCTTATGCATAACTTGAAATAATATCACTTAATATATGCATACAAAATTAAATTCCATCTGACGCTTCAAACTCGCGCACAACAGAGCAATGTAGAGGATGGAAGTATTACCAAAATCGAGCACGACACCATCTGGACATATCAACTTGACCTTGTAACACTGCTGGTCTAAATGCAGGTTCAGCATTTCAAGTGTAGTCATTCTTTGAGCCAGAGGAGCATATTTTAGACATACTGCTGGAAGGAAATGTCGCGGTAAACATGTTTACCTGTTAAAGACACAAAATGATACAATGGGGATTTGAGCAATTACAGTTTCTCAATTTTGAAGTGCAGCTGGAGCAGTTCATAAGCAGTTAATTAGTATGTTATATGTATGTGTTTTTGCATGAATTACTTTATCCACAATTAAGCTTTATTTTACCCATTAATTGCTAGAGTAATAAACACAAGTATGGTATATGAAAGGTGTTTTAGCAGAAATTATCAATGTCTACTTATATTTTAACTCAATACGATTATTAAGTAAATATTGAACAAAAGAAATATGTAGAACTTATATTCATCAGTTCTCTCCAACCATGTGCTCTATTGTGTTATTGAAGAGAAAAGGACTATAGCTAGGGCCACATAATTAAGACACAGCACAAGTTGTGCCAAAAGTAATAATTATTGTGTTATTGAAGTGGAAAGGACTATAGCTAGGGCCACATAAGACACAGCACAAGTTGTGCCAAAAGTAAATGGTATGTTCAATTCTTTTATTTTTTTTAAACTCCTCCCTAGCTAGGAGCTTTCACCTTTTTTCTCTCGAGTAACTCAAACTCATAATCTTAAGATTGAAAGTGAGGGGTACTTACCATCCGAACAACTCCTTGTCGAAATTACCAGTATCTTGTGGTTTTGAAATAAGACATTTTTTCTTTCACATTCTTAATAGAGATAAGGACAAGCTTATGCAGCTAGTGATGGAGATGTTTTATGCAACTATAGACTATGTTTGATCATTCATTATTGTGGAATAAGATATGAATATACATGTTACCTTCCTCCAAAAAAATAAAATAAAATCACATCCATCATTAGCCATATCATGACCTTTCAAAGCAACCTACTTATATATAAACACCAAAATAACATTGATCCCTAAAGCAACATTAATATCAAACTTACATATTATAGATTGATACTAATAAATATATACCTTTTTTATGAAGTTATATACTGAAACTTTCTATTAAAATATTTAATTTTAATTAGTTTTAAAAGAAGTACTGTGTGGTTTAATTGTAAGTATTTTGTTTTCTTTAGTAACATAAGAAGTTAGAGGAAATGACTTCTTGCCTATTTCTTTTGTCAATAACAGTCAAATAAGATCTAAACGTCAAATGTTATTATGGTGTGTAACAATAACAATCATTCGCTATAGCAGCCAAAAAAAATGTCCGTCATTATAAAGAGGTCCAACTTTATCTTTCGTAATTACACTTATAATCTCAATCCTCAACATTCTTAAGGAAAAAATAGCAATATTTGCTGCTGCACCTTAACTAAGATCATATGCATAACTTGAAATAACATCAATTCCAAAATAAAATTCCATCTGATGCTTCAAACTCGCGCACAACAAAGTAATATTGAGGATGGAAATATTACCAAACTCATGGACACCATCTGGACATATCAACTTGGCCTTGTAACAGTGCTGATCTAAATGCAGGTTCAGCATTTCAAGCGTAGTCATTCTTTGAGCCAGAGGAGCACATTTTAGGCATACCGCTGGAACGAAATCTCGCGGTAAACATGTTTACCTGTTAAAGGCACAAAATGATACAATGGGAATTTGAGCAATTACAGTTTCTCAATTTTGAAGTGCAGCTGGAGCAGTGAAAAACCATCAGAATTTCATACGCGAAAATCTCCTTGCTCAATATTTCCTTCTCATACTGATGAAAGAAAAGTGAAATTCGAGAGAAAAGAGAAAGTACCTTTCTTCACCTACACTCTGCGGACAGATCACAGTTGAGCTGATATTTGTCTATTCAGTAGAGAATTTTGGCACAACTGACGAAAGAAAGAAAAAAGATGGTTAAGCTGAGATCAGATAATAAAGTTAAGATTGTGCTTAGGCTTTTAGATGTTAAGTTATGGGAAGACAAGCTTTCTGTCTCGTGTGCGTTTGAACTCTCTCAGTAGAAATATCAAAAATCAAGAGTTAAGCATGTTCATTACTCTAAAGTCTAAATCATCTCCACCTTCCTCAACCCACGGGAAAAAGAAGCAATACGTTCTTTGATAAAGTTAGAAGAAAACCTGGATGTAGACCATTTCAAGTGAACATTTTTAAGCCGGTGAACTTGGTAGGGCAATTGAATGTTAATAAGGTTGAACTGTACAATACACAGAGCTTGTGTCAGCCTCAGCTATAACAAGTCAAGCTAATAGAAAAAAAAGAAGGAGAATACCGCAAAATTGAATTCTCAGGATAGTAAATTGCAACAAACGCATTAGATAAGACTACATCATATTTTGAACAGGTTATGCTGTCAGCAACTACTACTACTACAATATAAGCATCTCGGCAACTGAAACATGAGTAAATCGTTTTTGTTCGGAGTAGGATACACTTCCTTGCCTTTCCCCTAGTACTAATGGAAATAATCTGAAGGAAACCTCATAATCTCTAACTTACTGTATATATCTTCGGCCAAATTTCTGAATATCCAAACAAGAAACTGATGTTTTAACCATTGTGCTAAAAATCGAAATACTGACAAAAGTGATGTTTTAGCTATTGTGATAAAGATCCAAATACTATGCACACCCGGCTGACATATCTACCAACGTAAATGGTAAAATATTTGTAGAACATTAGCATTACTTTGTGCTATCAACCTTCTAGAGCAAATTATCAATTCTAACCTACACTCGGTTTCTTTTACAATGACTCAGAGCAAGTTTAAAGATTACATTAGTTGCAACATATCACCTTTTTGTCATCTAAAAGTAGAATGAAAATGCTTCGCTCCACACAGTAGCAATAGATGAAGATGATCCACACTGTTCAACACTACCAAGAAAAATAAGAAGTGATAAACAGCTCATCGATTGTATGTAATCAATGAAGAACTAGATGTAAAGCTTGCACCTCCATTACTGAACTTTACAATGAAGCTATACAAAAAGGAATATCTTGTGAATTGAACTATTATCTCTACTCTACAACTGTTGAGTCACACCTTATATACAGTTTCTAACCGACTAATTATCTATACAAAATATCTTCTAACTAACTGATAATGACAGCTGTAACTAACTAATAATGACAGCTGGCCATGTGCATGTTAGCTCTTTGCAATCTCCTTGTTATAATCTCCAATAAGAAGAATTAACAAACAAGGAAATGGAATGTAAACAGAAAAACAGAGATAGGAAACAAACTTTGTGTCTTGTATATCTCTGAATTCTATTAGAGCTATGCATTTACAAGTGAGCATGTGCATTACTCTAAACCTCCATTCTCCTTAGTCCTTGATCAACTAACTCACTGAAAAACGGAAAGAACAAGAATACATGAAATGCTATCAACTGTCCAAAGCAAATAATTTCAATTCCTACTTATACCAGCTTTCGTTTTATCACCTTTTTTGCTGTCATCTAAAATTAAATTCATCCTGATCCAAAGATGATTCCTCAGCTGCACAGTGGCAATAGACGCTTTGTGCTGCTCAAGGATTTAACAAAGGAAAAGAATTAACAAGCAAGAAAAGGGAAGTAAACAAAAAATAAAGAATTATAACTTACAATTTATCAGAGCACCAATTTTTTAAATCATTAATGGTATTCCCCATCAATATATATGGTGGATCCTAAGTTGTTGTAAATTGAAGGGCAATCCTCCTTCAGGAAAGGACTCTATATTTGGACATCGATACAGTGTCAGTTCCATAAGAGATGGAAGGAGTTGTTGCATATGTTCTGGCAGTGACTTCAGCTTCTCGCAGTTGTAAATATCCAATGATGTAATCTGAGTCCCACATGCCACTGAAAGTATTTCAAGATTATCACAATCTCTAATACTGAGTGTTTCAGTGCCAGTAGGAATCATAAGCCTAGTAAGGTTGTTGCAACTTCTTACACTCAAGTTGCGTGCTCTTGGGACCAACTCAGGTGAATCACATTCTTCTAGAGACAATTCCTCGAGAAACATAGCATTCATCGATGCCTCCAATTTCAGCGCCCCGCAAAAAGATATTCTTATTCTCTTCAAGGTACTCGGCAGAATGCTAATAGGTAAGGAGGTAACAGATTTACAATTACTAATACATAGTTCAACAATCTGTTTCATTCCTTCAAGTTGAGATGTAAACAGTTGAGCATCATCAAAAAGAACTCCAGCCTTAGGACAACCAGCAACTTGTATCTCTTTTAAATTTGAAAGTCGGATAGGTGTCTCCAAACTGAGTTCAGGGCAGTTTGAAATTATCAATCTTGTCAGAGAAGAAAGATTTTCAGGCAACTTCCCAATCAACTTTGGGCAACCAGTAAGCCGAAGTTCCTCAAGTACAGGGAACTCTCCCTTCCCCAGTACATGCCACTGCTTCCACTCCGGCATCTCTGCGAATGCAAGATTCTCAAGAGAGTTAAATGGCTTTGTGGAGGACGAACTACCATAGAACTCTTCAGTCACCTCTGTTATTTGACGCATCCCTCTAATGGTAAGGAATTTTAAACAAGGAAGTTGTCCTAGTGCTGGCAAGGAATCACAGTCCTTGCAGTAGCTAAGAGACATTTCTATTAGCTTATGAAATGAGTGATCAGCTAGCCAATTTGGAAATTTTGTCCCTCTATATCCGATGATTTGGACATCTTTTATGTTTGTATTTGGTTGTAGCTCATCAAGTATCTCTCTTACAGTTTGTGAATTGTCAGCATTACTTCCACTCCACTGCAAAGATAACCTTTCAACATGTTTCTTTTCCCTCATGTTTGCCTTCAGAGATTCCCTTCCATCAACCACATTTTGCAACTCTAGAATTGATAGAGATCCATACAAGTTATGTACTTCACCCAAATCTTCCATTCTCAAACCACCGCGACCACTTAGAATAAAATTGGCTCCCACTAGCACATGGAGACTTTTCAACTTGCTTAGATGTAGGGGTGTCGTCAAATAAGCTTTGCTAATGTCAAGGTGACGCAAGTTGATCAATTTTTCCATATGCAGAGGTAGCTCCTTAAGATATCTACAATGTGACAAGAGAAGTGTCTCTAAGTTGTACAGTAGACAAATTGAATCTGGCAACTTTTTTATCTTTGTCCAAGAAAGGTCCAAAAACCTTAGGTGCTTTAATTTAATAAACAAGTCATTTGGCAACTCCTCATTCTTATAATGAGACAATGATAATGCCCTCAAAGATGTTAGTGTTGGCAATATGTCATGCAGAACCCTCTTGCTTAAACAGTATGAATGCTGCTGGCTATTGATGGTAAGCAATGTCCTCAGCTGCTCCAATTTGTACAAGGGTTTCAACTTTTTAAAGTCATCCAGGCCCATTGAATAGGATATGTGCCTACTTTTTTCCAACATATGAGATCCTTGGTTCTCTTCCAACCTGATACACAGATTTGAAGATGCAATTTGGGCCAAATCATTGACAAGGTCATGCATTAAGAATTCCCCCGGATTCCGTTCAAAAGACTCTTGGACCTTTTCAAACAATGATCTCGATCTCAACTCAAGAAAGTAATGGTTAGCTGAATGCAACTGTTGTACAAGACCATTAGCAATCCACAGGTGAATAACTTGTTCTTTGCAAAATAGATAATCTTTCGGATATATTGCACAAAAAGCAAAACACCGCTTCAATTGTGGACGAAGATCATTGTAACTCAACATCAACGCTGGTAAGATTCCATTCGAACAACTTTGCAGCTCCCATATTTCACTTCGTAAAATGTCTCTCCACTCATCCGCCTCTGATTTGGAGCGTAAAATACCAGCAAGTGCCTTTAGAGCTAAAGGCAATCCTTTGCACTTGTGTGCAATTTGTATTCCAACCTCTTCAAGTTCTGGATGGTCCTCAGGATCCCTATTTTCAAATGAATGCCGCTTGAATAGATCCCAAGAGACTTCACTAGACAGAGTCCCCACGTTGATTGCGCCACAACCCATCATCAAGGCAACACTCTCCTTACGTGTCGTCACAATGATCTTACTTCCTACACCTCCTTGTACAAAAAGATTTCTCAAGTCATCCCACTCTTTATAGTTTTCATTCCACACATCATCTAGGACAATAAGAAACTTTTTTCCCTTTAAGCTTTCCTTCAATTTGACTTGAAGTTGATTCAGATTGTTATCAACCATTAAGCCAAATTCTTGAAGTAACTCCTTTGTTATTCTGAGAATATCATATGGTTCAGACACACAGATCCAAGCTTTCAAACCAAAATGGTTTTTTAC
>JAKRZT010009723.1:0-28979 GCA_029582215.1 Solanum sparsipilum | reverse complement strand
GAAATATTAAGAAATAATAAATAAGTAGAACAAAACGGCAATGTTTATATAGTAATAACTATTTTGAAGCAAACTTCCTGAGAGTCTAAATCACATAATAACATTGATAAATAAATTCATTCTTTTGTCTTGAGCATCAAAAACAAATCGTGACAATTCTTTAAATTTTGGAAAAAGATATTCAAAAGCATATATCTACATCACAAGAGAAATTGTTAACAAAAACAAATGAATTTAGACTACATTATGTTAACTTCATATATTGGAACATTACATACTAATGTATATATTAAGCAAAAAAATAAGGGATAATACATATATTGGACCTTAAACTTGGCTTCAAATTTTAACTTTGACCTCCAACTTTCATAGTGTACAAACAGACACTTTAACTATCCAACCTTTTAATAAATAAACACGCGTGTCTTACCTGGTAAAACACGTGATGTGCACGTTTTTTGCGCGAGTTAGGAGTGATTTTTGAGGCCTACAACAGTAAAAAAAATGCTGAAATGACAACTCTACCCTTAATTAATTTTATTTTTTTTTAGTTAAAAAATGCACGTGTAAAGTGTTTAATTAGTTGGCAGCCATTGAGTGGCTCACTAATACACGTGGCAGCGTTTGCATTTCACGCTCTTGGCTCCAAAAATCGCGTGTTTATTTATTAAAAGGTTGGATACTTAAAGTGCTTGTTTGTGCACTATGAAAGTTGGAGGTCAAAGTTAAAATTTGATGCCAAGTTTAAGGTCCAATATATGTATTATACCAAAAAATAATTATTATATCATAAAAATTATATTATTTTCCTCGAGATAATGGAATATACCCTCTTAGGATAGAATGACTTACTTCATCAGAATAGTGGTACCTCATATTATGCTAAATTTTGAACTCACTCAGTGACAATAAATCATACAAAAAAAAATTAAAATGCAAGAAGAAAAAGAAGAGTAGAAGATTAGAAAAATGTGGTCGAAAAATGATAGGAAGTCCATCTATTTATAGTCAACAAAGGGTAGTATGAACAAAAAAAATTGTGTCTTATCTAAAAAATCATGACCTTTCCGAGAAGTCACAACACTTTGGAAAATTCACAACTTTTTGAAAAAGTCACAACTTTTTGGAAAAGTCACAACTTATTGAAAAAGTCACAACTATTTGGAAAAGTCACAACTTATTGAAAAACTCACAACTCATCGAAAAATCACAACCCTTCGAAAAAAGTCACAACTTATTGGAAAAGTCACATGTATTCGAAAAAGTCAAAACCTAAGTCAGGGATATTATAGTAATTTAACATTCAAGTTAGGAGATCATGCTTTTAAGGTAATATAGATTGTGACTTTAATGAAGAGTTGCAACTTTATGAAAAATTGTGACTTTTACGAAAAATTGTGATTTTTATGAAAAATTGCAACTTTAATGAAGAGTTGCGACTTTTATGAAAAATTGTGACTTTTACGAAAAGTTGTGATTTTTATGAAAAATTGCAACTTTAATGATGTGTTGCGACTTTTATGAAAAATTGTGACTTTTATAAAAAATGGTAACCTTTCTGAAGGGTTGTAACTTTTTCAAATAGTTGTAACCTTTACGATAAGACACAATAAACATTTGTTCACATTATCCTTTGTTGTTTATAAATAAAAGAATTTCCTTTCATTTTAAAACAACGATAATTCTGAGTGATTTGCTGACACCATTGTTTATGTTACAGATCAGCAAGGACCACTACGGGAGGTCAAACCAAGGATTCCTGATATGTATTTTTAAAGTCGTTAATTTATATTTATGTTATTACAGATAAATGATAAGATGTAATAATTTCATTTATAAGATAATATAGTGTTTTAATTTTAATGATCGATATATTTTAAATATTATTTTATAAATTTCATAATATTAAATTCCCGCACAAAACGCGAATAATTTTATTCATCAAATACTTGTTATTTTCAACAAGCATCCAAACTACTATTAACATAATAAATAGTTTCAAAAAGTCTTGCAAATATATAAAACACCAAACGATAAAACTTTAATTTAACTGGTTTTAAAATATAAAATTATTGAAACAAAGGATTTAGAAGTAATTGGGATCAGACTGACGTGCAAAATTTATTCAGCAAAGCACAGATAAACTGTCCCTCTGATATATAGATATAGTCTCATCATTTCCCAACTACTTTCTTCAATTAAAAGTCTCTAACGACTAGACACGATACAAAATCTAAATTAATCAAATCAATAAATCTCATGTATCAAATAAATGTAATACCAATGGGACATGACTAATGCAACACAGATCATGCTAAAAAGCATGACACAAATTTAAATTAATCAAATCAATAAAATTGTAAATATCAAATAAATGTAATACGAGGGGAGACGTAACCAAATAAATGAAATAAAAAAAAACTCATGATAAGAAGTGGTATTAGACCTACGCAACATGGACCATGATTAAGAGGAAACATGATACAAATCTAAATTAATCAAATCAATATGATGGACGGAGATACTCCTAAGTACGCAATACAAATTTAAATTAATCAAATAACAAACAAACAAATAAACATGGATTTCACCTTATGATAGAGAGAAATAAAATTCTCCAATTAACAGAACTTTCTAGAGAGAAAATAACTAGTGAGGTTGAATGAATTTGCAATAGTTGCAGCTTTATTTATCATAAAATTTTGAAACCCTAACCCTAGATTTAATTTTTGTGGGGGATTGGGCCGACGGATGTAAAACAGGCCTTTTTATTTGGTTTGGGCTTTTGTATACTAGGCCCAATAAGAGTTAATGTATCTTTGTTTAGTATATATGCAAAGTTATCGAGTTTGCATCATTACCAAGTAATAATAACCAAAGCTTGAAGTTCACTTCACTAAATTCTAATTGTGTCTTATCTTGAGTTTCAGAGTAACGATAAAATTAAAGTTAGGGGCAGATCTAGGAGGGGGTGATGGTGTTTACCTAAATACCCTAAACAAAAAATTACATGGTATATATAAATTATTTTTAGTGTATATATATAGATTTTGAATCTCTTGAACAAATGACTAGAGGTTGACTCAGTGGTTTAAGCGATTTGAAATTCACCTAGATAAAATTTTAGGCACTACATTTTTCATTTTTCAAACTCCCTTAATTAGTGAAGATCCTAGATCCATCAATGGCTAACCATTTTTTTTCTTCTTTTTGTTGAAAGAAGCATATTGCTTAGAGAAAAGATGAATATTACTTATGTGTAACTTGTAATGTTTGACATGATGGGTATTACTACAACAAGAACAACTAAATATCATGAGCAAGTTAAGGTCGATTATGTGAATCTTCATTCTTCATGTTACTTCGTTAAAACTCGTAATTAGTAATAGATGTAATATGTTGCTTGGTGAGCACATCCCTATGTATTCTATATTGTGAGTATTCATTGTAAATCAACTTGTTTTGTATTGACTATCAATCTACCGCGATCCACCTTCTTTATTCAAGTTTGAGACCAACATGATAAGTGAGCTCACACAAGTGAAGTTGGGGACATGATGGAGCTATAGATATGAGATGCAATTCAACAACTTTTCAAAGAACAGAGTTGATCTTTTTATTACCAAAGTACCAAATGCTTTCCAAATTTATACCTCTATTACATGACTATAAATGCTTTTAGTAGCACCTCCTCGTCTTGCTCGAAGTGTAGGTCTCACTTGTATATCTCGTATTTGGAAGAAGATCAAACAGAGTACTCGGTTTCTTGAGGCTCCATGGACCAAGATCACTTTTATTATTTGATCAATATTACTAGACCATATGGACGTAGAGAAAAAAACACCATATCTAAAGAAAAGTTTTTAGCACTGGTGTATCCTATATGTATTCAAGTTTCTTTAAAGTATCCCAACTGTGTAAACTGTAATGCGATGTAGGAAGATGACAACACACCATCACCAAATCTTTGGATGCCTAACACCACACAATTTTCCAGTGCCACCCAATGTCACATTATGCAAAATTTACACATTGCTACCAATTATTGATGTCTCTCCAATGACAAATTCCAACTTGCTCGTAGTACAGTTTCCACTTGTATATCGTGTTTGGAGAAAGAACCATTGGACAAGTTGGAGAACTTACCTTCTTGAGACTTCACGGATCCAAAATTTGCTTTAATAATACGATTAATACTTCTAAATCATAAATCATATGGATATAGAAAAAACAAAACCAACTGGTCTCACAGTGAGAAGACAAGATTTGGAGCAATTTAGCTCTAGTGCATCCTATATCTACTCAAGTTTCTTTTAAGTATCCCAACTATGTAACACTAAATGAAACGAAAAACATATTATATTTGATCTCTAAGTCCGTACAGAACGGACTTATAGTCTAAATTACATAATCAGACCAATCAGACATATGTGAAGTATGGTCCATTGTCAAACTAGGAATTTTATCAAGTTTGATTGGATTTTCTTTCCCGCCAATCAACCTAGCTGGATTCCCCACAGCAGTAGTTCTTGCAGGCACTTCCATTAACACAACAGAACCAGCACCAATCTTAGCACCATCTTCAATTCTCACATTTCCAAGAACACAAGTACCAGCACCAATCAACACACCATCACCAATCTTTGGATGCCTATCACCACACACTTTACCAGTACCACCTAATGTCACATTATGCAAAATTGACACATTATTACCAATCACAGCTGTTTCACCAATAACAACACCAGTAGCATGATCAAGCAAAATCCCACTACCAATTTTAGCACCAGGATGAATATCAACAGCAAAAACTTCACACACCCTATTTTGTATAACTAAAGATACAATCTTTCTACCTTTAGACCATAACCTATGTGCTATCCTATGTGCTTGACATGCTAAAAACCCTTTAAAATTCAAGAAACAGTGAACATAACTAACACAAGCAGGATCCCTTTCTTTAACAGCTCTTAAATCATCTGTAACATCAAAAATCAATTCTTGATCCTCTATGAACACCCCCATGAAAAGCTCAAAAAGGGCATCACTACGTAAACTTGAATTACTCAATTTCAAAGACAAATGGTATGCCAAAGCACTTTCCATACAATCTTGAACCAAGATTGAATTTTTATAGTAATTTTCCAAAATGGGTTCTTGCTCAACATCAAATCTAGCCTCATCCTGCATTTTTAACCATAAATCAAGAACACCCTTTTTTTCAAAATCATCCAAAATTCCACCATTTTTGGTGTTTTTTAGCTCTTTTTCTGAAATGGGTGTTTGAGAAACATGGTCAGGGAAATTGGGTGTGCAATATTTTGTATAGTTGTAGACATGATCATCAATTTGAGACTTGTTTGGATTAGGGGTTTTGGTTCTTGAAGAGTGTAAACAAGCTTTAATGGTGAAAATGGAGAGTTTATTGTTGTTATAAGGAGAAGTTGTTAGTACATTTTTGAGAAGAAATGGTGATCCAAGTAAATTAGTGGACATGGAAGCAAAATGTATGGAGCGAGGAGAATATGTGGCGGCTAGGAAGGGATATGGCAAAGAAGGCTATGAAGGAATAATAAACTTGTGTAGTTATTTTTATAATGATTTTTTTTTAGTGTAGCGGAATAAATGAGATTTCTTAAATTAAATATTTTTGAGTAGAGAAATTTAAAAGAATTTCCTAAAGAGAACTTTTTTTGACTTTAATGGATCTTATGCGACATGTTATGAGTAATTAAAATAATAACAATAATAATATATTCGGTGAAATTTTGAATATGAAATTATAAAGTCATATTTGTGAGTAACGTTTTACTTAAATATAATTTTTTTTAATTAATTTAAAGTTAATCAAATCCTAATATAAATGCTGCAACGATTAGGGTAAAAAACAAAGAACTACCACAAATCCACAATCCACTTTGTGTCTTTCCATGATGACTAATTAAATAACACAAGATATTTTAACATATTATTATTATTCTTTACTTTTCTATTCTTCTCATGTGATGAGTTTAGGTATTAAACAATTCAGAGTGGGGTTTATCAAAAACTTTTTCCCAAGATACTTTATGTTTCCCAATTAAAAAAAATGACTTTAAAAATTCAGAAGTAACTAGTTGGCATTACTTTTTGTTAATATATGTTGATTTATTGAGACCAATATGAGAAATGTGGACCACAAGACCTTTGGAATCTAGCATATAATAATAAAAAAATGATCACATAGCTATAGCACTTTTTCTGGAGGAGAGGAAATAGCTTAATTTTTATCATTTGTCTATTTATCGTTAGCTAATTGTTTCGTATTTATTCTTGTCGTTCATAAAGCTTCAACATGAAATCGTCATTTATAAAGCTTCAACATGAAATCAGTGAACTCCACGTGTCTAAATTCTTTAAGAGTAAAACAATCCAAATTTACCCATCAACTTCGACTATACTCTAAAATTACTCTCAACCTGGAGCTTTATTAGAGGCCAAGGAAAAAAACGAGATTTTCTTCTAAAGGCAAAGGTAATTTTATGCCACACATCTAACAGGAGGTAAAGTTATTAATGTCGGAAAGTCCTATTTTTGGATTAAATGCTTCCTATATGATTCCATTTTCAAGACTCGAATCATAGATCTCTACCAAAATACTCTAAGCTTATGATAGTTTGGAAACTTACCAATCAGACAAAAGTATGTGAACTTATCAAACAATGGTCAAGGAAGTCTCTTTTGGAATGCATAAGACCAAAAGAACAATGGCAACAACAACACACCCAGTTAAATCCCACGGAGTGGGGTCTGGGGAGGATAAAGTATACGTAAACTTTACCTAGGCCTCGTGGAGGTAGAGAGATTGTTTCCGAAAGACTCTCACCTCAAGTGAAGCAAATCAAAGTAGTAATGGAAAGGAAAAACACCAGTGATTTCTATTCTAAACCAGAACTAGCAACTCTTATTCAGACTATTCCTACTTTTAGACAAGTACTCAACATCAAAGGACATCAGCATTCTCAAGCAGTAGGCGATGTATCATCGAAAAGAAAATTGTGAACATGTAAGGTAACAATAATATGAGATTGAAAAGATGCTTAGTAATTAAGTAATCAAATCATTACACAGAAAAAAAATATCTGTTTACCCTACTTTTCCCTGAGAAATGATTGTGTGTCTATGAGTACAAAATTCAAAACAAGAAACGAACTAGCAAGAGACAGACAAGGTTACGATGTGAAACAAGGAGGAGAAGCAATTTTCTCAGAGCTTGACCTCCACATCAACACCAGCAGGAAGGTCAAGCAGCATTAACTTGTCGATAGTTTGGGCAGTCGGGTAAAGAATGTCAATAAGACGTTGATGAGTTCTTATTTCGAAATGGAACCTGGCATCTTTGTGAACATGTGGAGATTTGAGGACACAGTAAATCCTCTTTTTGGTCGGCAGTGGTACAGGACCTACGGTCTTTGCATTTGTCGTTCTTGCAGCGTCCATAATTTGCTTACAAGAGTCTTCTATTAGGGGTACCCAGTATGACCTCAATTTGATCCTAATCTTCTGCTTTGGAGCTGCCTGTAAATATGTATAGATTGTTAGATGATGCCAACAATAATTAGAGAGAAATATCCACATTTTTATACTAACTAGAGCTAGTAAAATTTGATACTGCACAGCCACAGCCAGCTTAATGCTGAACTAGAACAGCCACTGGATGCTTCTCATCATAGTTCATAGATTTAACTCATACTGAATAAGTATCCAAGAGTTAGAGGGAGAAGCCCGAGATCGCTTCACACCTCATGGTGCTTACACCTCTTGCATATCGAACAACAACCTTTCCAAGTCCATCCTAATTTTGAAATAATATTTTTGCAGCTTTCCAAGGACTCCCAAAGATAAAACTTATAAATCAAGGGAAGCCTGTTCTTAAAATTCATAACTAAGTGAGAGTTAAAGGCGGAATCTGCAATGATCTTTCCAGTTTCATTAAAAACAACAACCCCTGTGTAACCCCACCACCTTTCCAGTTTCATTATAATTCTAATATTTTTTCAGCTTACATGGACTTCTAGAAATGCTTCAAAGATTTTCTTTTAGAATTCATAAGCTGAACAGAATTACTATCAAGCAAACAAGTGAACCAAAAAATTGCTTTAATCAAACCTTTATGAAGGTACTCTTGATAGAAGTGAACATTTCAACCAATAATATTTTCCGATCAATGGTAATTAGTAGCCAGAGAGGAATACAACTCAAATTTATCCTTGAAGAGGATTGTACACTAGGAGTAATATTAATGACCTTGGTTACTATAATAATGAAGCATCCCAATACAGTAGTGAAAGGTCCGAAAAGCATTAGATGTAGCTCGTACATGCTTTATCCATTGGACAAATTTCTGTACTTTTGCTTCTTGATGCATCAATAGAAGTTCTTAGAAGAAAAATATTCAGCGCATACAATTACTTAAGAGGAGACGGCTAAGAGATAATCAATTCACTACAAAGCTCCAGGTTATTTAAGACTTTCAGTAACGGAGGAAGACCAATTGGTTCCACAATCACCAACTTGAGGAATCTAACAGTGAAGAACTTTGTATGCTCATTTATCAAAAGTTGTCTGGCTGTTGAGCAGATTATTATATCATTGCAAATTTCCCTATAAGAAACTTCCAATTCACTGCAAGTGAATCTTAGCCTTACTTCACTAAGTGTTATAGACATAGTAGTTTTCTGATGTGATAATCTGCATGTCACAACTATTCTTTTTTTCATGTCCCCATGTTCTCCTCCAGCCATGAGGCTAGCTTTTGTCAGCACTAAGCAAAAGAATGTTATCATTTCTAATACATTTTAAAGTCACAAAGTAGAAAACAAATAACAAATATTCCATTAAGACTATGGACAAGCATACAGCTCTATCCTATTTCATAAATGTTACCAACTAAAAAGAAGTATCCGTCTCAATTAAGGCTGCAGCATAAAATTCAAAAAAAAAATGTATTACACACCAATTTTTTATTTCTATTTATGGTTCCACATTTCATTTACATGCAATAAAATACCTCGAAAGGTTTAAAGATAAGAACCGTGTTTTACTTCAGGAAATTAAAAACTTGAATCCCCGTTCGATTCACTGGTCAAACTCACAAACAAAAATAAGCTTAAGTGATCAGTTACAGACACCAATACTGTACAAACTGTAAATGGTTGATTCCTAACACTTATCTAGTGTGTAAACTTCTACATGAGAGATAAACGGTTAGAATGGAATCTTCTTAGTCATAATACATCGGCAAAATCTCGACTACATTCTCTTAGATAGAAACAAAATGCAGTTAACATAAAGCAATGCAGAAATCTCAGAATGAAGCACGAGTCATCAAGCATCACCCCTAAAAACACTGCCTATGTGAACTTCACAAAGCACAGCGGTGTCCCAAGTCAATAAAGGTTCCGGATTGAGATAGATTCACTAAAATAGTCTACTTCCAATGAATCCTCTCCACACCACCTTAATAGTGGTGATTGTGTACACAAGATTCCTATAGGCAAACCCAACTAATTTGGGATAGGCAACACACTAGGTGATTTTTTCCATCTGTACAAGCCTTGGTATATATAGGCGGATTCAGGATTTGAACTCTATGGGTTTTAGCATCGAATATACAATATTTTAAAAGTTATGGATTAAGACCTACTAATTGTTGTAATCTTAGTGAACTTTTACAAAATTTATATTTATACTCAACATCATAGTAGTTGGCTCTATAAGGCTACGTTCGCCTTTGTTGGTGGACAGAGTTGCTCGATACCTGTGCTTCCCGGAGGTACCAAGTGCAGGCAAGTTGGTCCAGACACCACTGTTAGTAATTAAAAAATATAAGGACTGGAAGAGAAAAAGTTTACCTTATCAGAGTCACCACCAATACTCAGTGTCGAAGCAGCTGGAATATCCTATAAAGAAAGCAAAATGACAAATACTCAATATCAATTCAGCAAAATGACAAAGTAAAAGGACGAATACCCAGCAATAATTCAGTAAAATAACGAATACCCAGCAACAATTGAGTAGAAAGACGAATACCCAACAACAATTCAGCAAAAAGAAAGCATTTTTTTATGTTAACACACAGTATAGTCTACTGAAAATAGCCCAAATAATTTACAAACCTCAACATCAGCCTCAACATTCTGGGCATCCAAGACTTCAGGAGAAGCAAAAACCTTAGTTGTTGACACTCGAGATTGGTTGAAAACCTGTAACTTAACAGAATTTGAAGGCAAAGACAGAAGAGAAAACTTGGGTTGTGCAGAAATGGAAGATGAATTACACACTGGAAAAAGAGCTGCTGACAGTGAAGACGATGAAATCGCCATTTGGGTATTCACTAAAATTCGATTTTGAGTTCGAGTTTGGTCTCTAATGGAGATTGGAGCTCTCCTTCTTAGGAGCTTCTTGAATTTTTCTGTGTTTTAAGGCTTATCCGAAGAAGAGAAATAACTGTACAATTTTCTGTGTAAGGCTTATCCTCATTATGTATTTTCCCTTTTTTTAGTGCTTCTTAGGCCCAAATTTATTTACCTAGCATTTGGACAACATTTGAATTAAATTTTTTTTTTAACTTTCACTACTTTGGGTAATTATCAAAATGATATTTATATTTGACTTAAGCATGTTGCGAGTGAATATTTAAATGCCTCAATTTGGTCTCAATGAGCAAGTAATCATGGAACTCATCTTTGGGGCGATATCAAATTTTTGGATGTGTTGCATGATTATTTTGTAAGTTGAAGTATTCAACTATTATAGTAGAGATGAGTTAGGTGTCTAAGACGTATGTACTCAAAATTGAATTGCTTACTTGTAAATTTGAGTGTTTATTTACGTATTATATCTTTGATAATTAAACCTCAAAAGTATCGCTATTGAAAAATTGAAGTTATATTCATACATACATTCAACTTAAAAGAATCTTTAAAGTTTTGCGAGTATAAGTTCAAAAACTGGTCTTAACCAATTTTTAGGAACGTGAGAATATTTGAAGATAAAATAAATCTAATCAAATTTCATAACTAAACCGATATTTAAAGCTAAATTTTCAAAATCTATAGAAAAATGCTAGCTAATTGTGTCTCTATGAGTAGGGGAAAGGACAACCTCATACTTCAAATGAGGACAACTAAAAACTCGATTAATAATGAATCTACCAATCTGCTCATACTCTTCTCCACTTAAATATCAAGCAGACGAGGCTTTCGTCGTAACTTGGAATCCTCACATGCACGAAACCCACACACCATGTATTGCACTCTTACCGCTAGAAAAAAATACCATAGTGGTCAATCTTCCATAGAAATAAATCTTGGGAATCATATGATGCAATCTTACTGTCTTGAAATTCAGAGAAAAATACATACTGAATCAACCAGCTGCTCACAAAACATTGACATTCTTGATTATTACTAAGAGAACATCAAAAGGGAAAAAGAATACAGGCATGTTGTTAGAGGATCAACTATTCTCAACTGGCACAAATATTTTGGCTACACAAAAATGGGATTGTAGAGTATTACGTCTATCTATCAACTATTCTAAATCTTACAAAGGAATAGTTTTTAGGTTCTTTTTTTAATTTATGCCTCTCAAAACCAACCAACTCATATCTCTAGCGGCGCCATAATCGACCATGCTGCTTTTGCTCTTGCATACGCCTGCAACCACCAGATCCACCGTTAAGACCATCAAGAAAAACAATGTTTAAATAGGAAAGGCACATATTGGCAAATATGAAAGAAATACTATTACAAAAGAGTGAAGATGCAATAGTGTTTGCAGCTCGAAGAAAAGAGGTTTGGCTGAGGCAAATCTATGTTGTTCGGACAAAACAAAAATGTCGATGGTTGTGTGTCAAATTCTCCAAAGGTAGTGCATTTTTTAAGGTTCCGACACGGTTATTGCAATATTTTTGGGGAGTTAGAGCAACATAGACACCAACTAAATAAGGGATCAAAAACAAATTAAAGTGCACAAATAGGAAAGGTACAAGTTGGAGATTATGAAATAAAAGTTACAAAAGCAGAGTGAAGATGTAAATATAGTAGGAGGCACATAGTTTGCAGCTTAAAAAGAAGACAGGTTTGCTGAGACAAACCACCTTCGACTGCGAAGTATAGTAAGTTGATATTACAGAAATTAAGTTAGGGAACGACAAATCTCAAATACGCTCAATCAAACAAAAATACAGTGAACAGAATTATCCACTGTAACTCTAATACACAGCTTACCCAACAAACTTTTTTTTTTTTTTTTTGAGAAGATTACCCAACAAACTACTAGATGAAGACATTTCCAGATAAATTAGCCAGGAACCAAGGAAAAACAATGTGTGCCTCTAGAGATTCAAAGCTTTTTGAAGCTCATTCAATCCACTTATCATTTTATTCAGTTAAGTTTCCCACTAGTACTCTTTCCATTCTCTCTTTTGCTTTTTTTAAAGATTCATTTTTTAGGTGGGAGTGGATTAAAACTACCACCTGTCTCGCAAATACTAGATAGGGAAAAATCCATCAATCCCTCACTCCTTGGGGGGGTAACTCGAAAGGAAACCAAAAGGCGAGAATATAGAAGTCACAGCTCAAACGGCTACAATTATCCGGGACTGTGGGGCAAAGAATCATTTTATGTTTCCAATGTATGAGACGAAGTTAGATTACACCTATAAACCCCCCTCCAGTCACTCCCCCAATCCCATATATTAATAAAGAAGTAGACCTGTATTCCTAACATTTATTTGACTGGAGGGACAGAGGAGAAAAGGGAAGGGGAACAATATGAAGAGGCAAACTTCATGAGTAAAATTCAAGACAAAAATCAGAAGCATCCTAAGACACGGGGTGTTGAGGATTTGTAATACAATGGAATAGCCAGTAAGAACTGATAAATACAACATGGGAAACATGACCTTTGGTGCTCTTTGGATCGCTCAACGAACTCTTTAGGAATATCACATCCTTGGTATGAAGCTAATACAGCTCGGATATCAGCTGGCCTGTGTTTAGCAACGTCTGCACTCAAATCAAGTAGTCATTAACAGGGACCTCCTAATACTCCCAAAAACAAAAACATAATTAGGCAACGTCACTTAAGAATCTGCTTACATTCAAGAAATGGAATAAGATCCAAAAGCACAGTATCGTCAGCCTCTCCTTTCCATGGTTTTATTTCTAAGCAATTTTCTGGCTGTAGACTACTTTCTAGTGCATGTCCACTCAAATATATTATCTTTGAGGGATCCCGATTCAACTTGGAAAGATCCTGCCAAAAGAAGCAAATGAGCCAAAATGGGATTCACAATTATTATTATTTGCAAGGAATTCAAAAGGGGAAAAAGATGTGTAAATGTAATTTATTTATTTTTTAAAAACAAGAGAAATCTTTCTTACAGATTTTCATGTAGAATCTAAAGCATATTGCGTAGAATGTACAGAAACTAAAGCAATCACATGTAGAAACATTCACATTACATGGATGACGGGAGATGAGATTCAATGCTGGCCGTACTAAGTCAAGCCCTCTGACCAAGTTATATGTGATTTGAACGTTTCCAATGGGCTAAGGTAAAGAGTCAAAAGGCCTATTGAGAAGAAAGCATGCATTTACACATTAACCAAAAAAGCAAGACAAATGATCTATGTTTGATAACTAACCCAAAAGCTCAAGCCTTCCGGCTATGCATGGTTCAAGAACTCTACAAGTGTCTAGACTCTTACAAAGTTTCTATTCTCACTTTCAATATTAAACATTCATTCACTCTTTGAAATGTTAATGTATCATGTAACAATCTTCCACAAGGATAGCAGATTTGGTCCTGGATCAGCAGGGCACAGGGCATTTTAGCTATAAACTCGGTGGGATCTAAAAACAGAATCTATCCATTTTACTATGCAAAACAACCACAGGAGAACTTTACATCCTCAATCATGGATCTGAATTTGTCTCCTTCAGCCTTCCTAAAATATCAAACTAGTTGTGACCTGTTTAATTGGCATGCCTCTTGATTCTTTCCAACCAGATCACGTCTCCCCTAAGTTCCTATAAGCAATCCCCCCCAACCCCCTCTTCTTCAGTAGAAGACCAAAAAAGGAGATACAACATAATTACACTGGAGATGATCCATGAAGCAAATGCATAAAAGCAATACATACTTGTCACAAAATTAGTTAGATTACTCATACATATCTAAGACATCTTTTGCTCTTCCTTATACTGTATCCTTGATTTTAATCAAATACTTACCATACTACAACATCTATCTTATGCTGCTACAAGACTGCATCCCTTTTTCTTAAATCAAGTAAAGGTAATTTCTATTGAAATTGCCACATTAAAACAACATTGACAGTCAAGGATTAGCTATTAACTAAACAGAGTTTGGACAAGTTCTCTTTCCTCTATTTTGCCTCCTAGATAGTATAATTTTCTAGTCTCCACATTCTAGTCAATTGAATAATCTAGAAATGAGTTTAGTGACTAAGGGGGTGTTTGGATTGGCCTTTTTAAGTACTTCCAAGATAAAAGATAAAAGCTGTAAGTTGGTCATACCCAATTTTTGGCTTTTAGCTTATTTTTGTAGTTTTCTAGCCTAAAAGTAAGTGCTTAAAGGCACTTTTTGTCTTTCCCAAACACCTCCAAAAATAAAAAATAAAAGCTTAAAAGCCAAAAGCTACTTAAAATAAATCAATCCAAACACCATTTAAATGTGCTCACAATACAACATACTTGGTGTAATCCCACAAGTGGGATGCGGAATGGTGGTGTTTACGCAGTCTTACCTCAACCTTGTGAAGGTAGAGAGGTCGTTTTTGATGGACCCTCGGCTCAAATAAAGCATATCAAAATCAGTAGAAAAAAGGAGTGCACCATCTGGAAAACGAGCATAGGTTTGTACCATGGCAGTGTACTATTCTACCACAAGACCAATGGTGCTGTGCTCACAGTAATAATTATATTAATAAATCAACGCTCAAGTCTCAAAAGAAGTTCCATTTACTAACTGATTAAGTAATGGGTCTTAGTATTGTTCCCATATTTCTAGTCATAGAATAATAATAATAATAATAGTAATGAATCTATAGATTAAGGAGCCGTTTGGGACGCATACTAGTTATGCAGGATTACAACACAGTGATTATTTATTTGGTGAATAATAATATAGAGATTGTTATACATGATGGATTACTTTGAGAAGGCATTTTTGTCTTCAAATAATTTCATGTATGCATTACTAATACAAATTTTATATTCCATGTTCTATCACGCACCAAGTATACACGAATTCCCGCAAAAAATTAATGCAGGAATTATTTAATGCCGCTAACCAAATGTTGCATTGGTCATGCAGCGATTATATTTCTTATGCAGTCAACGGAAAATTGTATTATCTTAGTGGGATTTATGTTGGGAGTAACTATTTCAATATGATCAACCAAACAACCCCAATGTGTCCTCACAGTAAATTAATTTCTATGTACTATTTTGTTTGCTTGCATAGTCAATCAAATATAACAGCTACTACAGCGTCTCAATTCCAAGAATGTTAAGGTATGCTATAACAGATCAAATGATTAGAAATATTTCCCCTCTGAGTGAATAAAGTCCCTCCAACATACAGTGTCGAACATAATTATTGCCAAGGACTTGCAATAATCATGATAATTTTCTCTAATTTGTGAGTATTTAATAACGGTGGTGCTTAGGTTAGCTTGCACACATTTTAGCTAAACCTACGACCCTCCACAAGCACATTTCCATGGAAACTCTGCTCACTAAGACCTAGGCAGATGGGCAGAAAGCACCTCGTGTTCTTCTGTTTTTGCTAGGATTTGAACCCTAGTCTCCAAGGTCTTTCTCACTTCATTGAATACTGGGTCATACCTTTGGGTGCCTAGTTTTGCGTATTCACTTGTGTCAATTAGTTAAACTGGAAGTTTTCGTTACGTTCTATTTCTATTGGACCAAACATAGTACTCTGATGTTTGATCAGTCAATAACTTCAGAGAGCTGAAATAATTTCACTTTAGTCAATCAACTCAATTTTTCCCGTATTGCCAGGTTAATTATCCTCTCCCTTGCCACATTCCCAAGTATGAATCTATAAATGGGGTTCCCCATCTCCATTGTAATTCCCATCTAGGGACGTACAAACCACATTTTCCGTACCATGCAACTTGAAATAAGCTCTCAACTCTTAGGTGGGGGGCAAGGACGCTGTGAACAGAAAGCGTAAGCTTTTTGCCGGAGGGCACCATTACAACTAAAAAACCCTTCTAGAAATAGTGTTCTCTAGTAGCTAATCGTTTGGAGCTAAGACTTCGAAAAAGAAGTATATGAAAGTGGGGGAACGAGAATTCTGGGCAATAAAAATTCCATTCCTACAAGAATGACATAAAACCCACAATGGCACTATTTCTTGGTTCAATCCAAATACAGTGGCAGAAAAATAACAAGAAAAAGAGATTTGGAATCACTAAAGACATTGTAGCTACAGGACAAATATAAATAATAAGAAAAATAATTTTCACTGGAGCATTAAGAGGATGAGGCCAAAAAGACCTACTCTGAAATGCTTGCCATCAACATATCTAGTATCACCTCTTGATAGCCTGTACCGGATGCAGTGCTTTGGATCCAATCTTTCGATAACAGGATCAACATACTGCAAAAACCATAAGCACAAGTTTTAAGCACATAACTGAAACAATATTTAGAAGACATTATGAGAGAAGTAAAAGGTACCATGCTTAGTTGATCAGAGTATACAACGATCTCAAAGTATTGAGCCAAATATTCCAAAAAATCCTCAACCCCAGGTCTTTTGAATGTTCTCCAGCCTCTGTCACGCTTATAAAGGACTACAGAAGTCAGTAGTCATGCAGGAAATATTAAAAGATGGAAAGATCTGAATGCTTTGAGGACACAAAGCTATATCAGAAGGAAAACCCATAAGGAAACATCAATATATTGTACTAGAACTGATCCATAAAATAAAGTAAAGCAAGTTCAGGCAACTAATTAACAATATGTTTATGACATGGATTTCTACCTTCCAATCAGAGTATATCAATGTTTCACTAAGATCAAGAACAAGAGTGAAGACATGCTGCTCAAGTGGGTGCAAATCTGGCAGGAGCTTGTCTGATGTTGGTTCACTAAAACCCTAAAACATAGCAAAAAAGATCTTAGGTGAATTTCCTGAAGGATGAAGCATAAGAAGAAAGGGGTTAAAAAACTAAAAATGCATGTTAAAAAACTCAACTCGAACTTGATCTTCTGTCAACCGCCTTAGCTCAATGTATAACTCAACTAACTTGGCAGGCACTAAAATATCAAAAAAAAAGAACAAATATCAGTTAAAAAGAGATATTGGGGCTTAAAATTAACAATAAGTTTGGAATGCATGTAAGATAATACTATACACCAGCATCAAGAAAACGTATTATAGCATGCGAATGTTCAGCAAAGCCCAGCAGATTATTAAGCATACTAGCAGTGGGATGTGTAATATAAATAAACCCATGGACTAACTCAACAGTTGTGTCTTTATATCATAAGCCCCAATAAGTCAATGAATGGACAGACCCATAAATCAGTCACACTCTACAAAGTGCAGGACAGACATCCCCAGCAGCCGATACTTTCATGTGGCAAAAATGACACAGCGCATAATCTGAATCCATTACAGGCTTTTGCATGCCACAATGTACTGACCAGTGACCAGGTAACAGAAATGCCATGCAAAGTAAATAATAACAAGCTAATGCTTGAATTGTGTCATTAAAATGGAAAAGCATGGTTGAAAACAAGAGTATGTCTATAATGGTAGTACATAATACATACGATAGAGACAATGGTTTTCTCTCCGAGAAACGGTAAGTGTTATACAACAGAGACAATGGTTTGTGATAGCATAATTATTGTTGACATGCATGTGGACAAGGAACCACACAAATAAGAAAACTCAACCCCTTTTTGACTCCGAAGACAAGTATGAATCATCACCAACCTGTCATCGCCGAGGAGTATAGTAAAGCTTGAAATTTCTGCACAGAAAGGAAAACAATTAACCTCTCATTCTACTAGCACTCTAATACAACTACCAATTCTTTTGAAGTAAAAGAACCCACGCATATAAGATAAGCCATATACTCTATCGGCTGTTTATTAGTTTAGTATGTGATTTGGGCTCTAAATTTATTAACAAATTCTATCACGTTTCATTTAGATTCCGATTCAAATTTTGAGCAATCCATGATTAGCTATTTGTTGCAGAAATAGGCACAAACGGTGAACATGAATCAAGTTGATCAGTTGAAGCTAAGTGCATTTACTGAATTAGCAATAAGTAGAGCAACCTTCCCCCGTCACCACATCAAGCAGAATATATATGTCTGTACTGATGTGTGTGTCAAAATATTAATTTCAAAACAAGCACAGCTTCACCAAAAGTTCACAACAAGAAAATATGTAATACTCAATATATGTAAGGCAAGACTCACATCCAAAGCAGATGCATCATCTCCAACAGCATATTTCGCAGATTCACGCAAACCTTTGGTCTTATCCTCAATTTCATCCGTTGTGTATGCTGTAGATAAAGGATATGTCAAAGATTGTGGAATTATATGCACGATAACAAATACACATTTGATGAATAAACCAGACCAACTAGGCTTTTCCAAGAATCATCCCATACTTCTGTGTTTCCACAGAGACGATCTATATAAACATATAAGTCCATTTCCAACATTAGACCAAAATCCACCTTGATCAACATAACCTAAAAATCAAGCATACTACAACTGATTTGGTAAAAGAGTTCTGCTTCCTCCAGCAAACATGTTATCAAATATCAGATAAAAATTTAGCTAGAAACTGCACAGTAATACTTGCTTCATAGCTGGAACTTCGCATGGAGAGAACTAACTGCAGTTATAAAGGTATGACTACATCACTAAGCAAATAAAAGCTGTAGGGAGATGAGAACAATTGCAAGATCCAGAGTTGAATGGATAATACCGGAAACAATAAGTTCAGTTTTTTCTGGAAGTTGGCAATTTTCACTGAATTTTCTTAGATTCAGATCACCAAAATTTAAGATGCAACACTTAAGCAAGTGCTGCTGCTACAGCACTGCACAATGAATACTTCCAAATCCTCCCAAGAAGCGTCACAATCCACTCTTACGATATCAGACCAAAAAATTGAAACTTTCAGAATTTGCATTAGAGTTCAATCCAAATCCATATAACTCAAGTGTTTAAATCCATATTTCACAATTTAGAAACCCGAAAAAAACATGTGTATGGCGTGCCTGAGCAGGTAATACATACACTTCGCAAACTCTTGCAGGATTCTTTTATCAAACTGCTTCACAAATCACTCTATTCACATACATAGCGCATACAAAGAAGCTCATTTAGCACGCAAGGGTTATGTCCTAGAGGTTAATAAAGTGGGTTGAGAACCATAAAGTCTCCTGTACAAATCCTAGCAGAGACAAAAACATTAGGTAATTTCTTCCCATCTGTCCTAGCCTTGGTGGACAGGGTTAAGTGTTGCTGGTAGGAGGTGGGAGGTATTAGTCGAGGTAATCAATCAACCAGCTAGAGTCCAAAATAGCTGAGGTCCCGTTATAAGAATCCTATATATCCATTTCACTTCATTTCAAAATCCAAATCATGCTAGCATGCAAATGCGAATTCAAATAACAGAGCACAAAGTTCAAAAGCACAAATTCAACAAACAAACAAAAATAAAAAAACGAACCGTAGGTAGCGTAACCAGCTGTGGCAACACCACCGGTAACAGCAGCAATAACACTATACTTGAGAAAACTCCATGATTTCTTCTCAGCTACAGAAGATTCCGTAGGAGGAGGAAGATTCTGAGATGGCGGAGCCTGATCTTTGAGCAGAGAAGACGATGAAATTATCGGTTCCTTTGGAGGTTCTGAAGCTACAGTTGAAGAAAATCGCCGATTACTCCTTGAAATTATGGAGAAAATGCGCGATTTCGATCGAGCAATAGCAGACATTGCTAGGGTTTAAGCTGAAGAAAATGAAGTTTTTTTACAGAGAAGAAAGAAGTAGGGTTTTTGGATTTGACTATTTTATATTTGTAGTTTTCCGCTAAAAACATTCTTAAATTATACCTTCAACTTAAACTGCATCCTTAAATTGTTTTTCTAATCAGAAAACATCCCTCAATTATTTAAAACTAGTAATTTTACTATTTGGAAAAGTTGCAATCCTCTTACTATTCGCGCAAAAATTCAATATCACGGAATATATAAAATAATATTTAAAACCTCACATTAAAACTAAAACATTATACTATCTTACATACACATAGTAACAAACATTAATAATGTAAAAGAAAATGAAAATTATTACATCTTATCATTTATCCTTAATAACATAGGCATAAATTAATGATTGTAAATATACATATCAAAATCTGTTACATAAGTAATAGTGTCAGTGAGTCACTCAACATGAGCAAAATACACAAATATTTAATTGTGAAGAAGAAGAGGAAGTTCAGAATTTTCGTTGTTTTAAAATGAGAGGAGATCCCTCTATTTATAGACAACAAGGATAGTGTGAATAAATATTTATTGTACCTTATCAAAAATGTTACAACTATTTGGAAATGTTGCAACCCTTCGGAAAGGTCACAACTTTTCATAAAAGTCGCAACTCTTCATTAAAGTCGCAAATTTTCATAAAAGTCTCAAATCTTCATTAAAGTCGCAACTTTTCATGAAAGGGAAATGCTAGTTTTGGAAATAAATAAATTAACAGGGAATTTGGTTTCTGGTGGCGCCACGTAGGCGGGCCTAAGGTTCTTTTTATACGTATATATATATGATTTGACAACTTTCGTCCGTTTGTTAAAATTTATCAAAAACATGTGCAATTCACACTACTCTCAACAAATCTCCCTAAATCACCCCCAATAAACCAATTTTGTTCATTCTACATAAAATCTAAAATAATAATAATATTATTTTAGCAACAATGTTTTGCATTGTCTTTCTTTTAATTAGCAATTTCATTTTTATTTACTTTTCATTTGATTTGATATCAAATAATTATCAATGGAAATGTTTTTTTTTCATTGAATCTGCAAAAAGTGGTGTCGATCAGAGACTTTTACTTTTAATAATGAAAAACGAAACTTGAATACTAGAGATCAAAATGAGTTGAATCTTGATTACCTCAATTATCAATTTGCCCCAAAAATTATTGATCTAAAGACATTTTGACTTTGGAAGGTGAAGATGGTGTGAAATTAAGCTCCAACTCCATTCAGTTGGTAAAGGAGAAGAGCAGATCATGTCTCCTAGTAGACACATCGTCCTAACATTATTATTTTTTAATAGCAAACATGAGTCTCAATTTTTTTATTTTTTGTGGATGCTTTTTCCAATCGGTAATAATATTATAGAATTTTTTTTATGAGAATAGTATGAATTGCAAATGTTTATATGTGGAATTCGTCAATTTTTTGACATATTTTAATAGAGGGATGAAAGTTATTAAGTTTTAAATATTTGGGGGATATTTTTTTATTAAGAAGGATATTTTAAGGATGTAGTTTAAATTGGGAGTATAGTTAAGAATGTTTTTCGTCAAAAACTCTTTGTAGTTATGACAAAAGTAGATTTTGAAGAAAAAAATCTATTAAATGTGCACTTTTTGCTTTTTAATTATTAAATTTTCATAAGAAGTCTAATGATATGCAAAATACATTCAAAATGATATGTTATATTTAAATTGGGTTGTCCGTCTTTTAATCATAAGTTAAATCGTCACATTGTTTAAAATGGCATGTTGTTCACATCGTCTTTCTATCAAAGAGGGCCCTAACCCATCGGTGACCCCTTAATGTTGGCACAATGATTCACTTAAACACTTTAACTGAACAATGTTCATTTTAGACACCTCATATAGGATCCCGCTTGTTATTTTGACCATCAAAGAGGTGCACAAAATTTGAAAGAGGTGCACAATCTTTAGTGTGCAATTTTGAAAGTAATATTGAAGGTATGTAAATGATTTCAGTTTTCGATCAATCCTTATCTTTTTGCTTATTATCTTCAGCTTCGTTGACAGACGTAGGGTATTGTTTAAAAGCTCTACTAACGTATCATATCATTTTGTTCAAAGTTTATTAAATTAAAAAATCGGGTTCGTCAACTTTGTTTGATCAAGATCTCTTTCATTGATCCTAATAAAAAAAAAGGAGCAAGTTGTTGACATCAATTTTTTGCATGATATTTTCAAAGTTAGTGTTTTTAAGTATTTTATTCGTTAAATTATACAAAAATGCATTTTTTGTGGCCGTTCGTGACGACCTATTCAATATCGTGCATTGGTTCGAAGGAAAAAAATGTTGATATTTACAAGTTCAAACAAGGCCTAAAATGAAAAATAGAATTATTTTTTCATTTTTCATGTGTTATGTTCCATGAATATTAGGTGATATGTGCATCTAGCGATTTTTTGGCCGGTCTTTCGCCCCTAGTCGTACGTTATTCTTGTATTTTACCACATATATAAATTCAATCCTCAAAGAAGTGCTAGAGTTCTCTTCACCTTGTTCGTAACTTAGTTGTTGGTTATTCTGTAATAATACATTTAACAAAATATATAATATGTAGTATACATGAATTCTAATTAAAAATTCTTGAAAACATACCAAATAACATTAACAACTAAAAACTTAATCAAAACTAGAATGTAAGATTCTGGACTATAAACGAACATTTTATGTGTATTACAGATAAAAAATTGAACATTTCGCTCACAAATGGACGAGCTACTCCAAATAACGTTAACTCCGTCTATTCTATTCCAAAACACAACACAAATATTTTAAGATGGACAAGCTACAATATTTTTTATTAGCTTTTCACGGGGATGAATATCTCTTTATAATACAAAGATTATCCTGCGAAGATAGAGAAGTTGCTTTCGAAATATCGTCGATTCAAATACAACAAATTAAAGTAATAATAAAAAGAAAAAATGATAGTGAAAAATATACCGTAATAAAGTAATACGAAAATAATAACAACAAAATAATGTACTCTCTTTGTCAAATAATACTTGTCCAATATTAATTTTGTACACTTTTTAAGAAATTATAAATAGAAGAGTAATTTTACTATATCACTCTTTGAATATAATAAATAGAATATCTTGAAAAATGTAATAGTGAAATGAATATAATTAATTATAAGGGTAAATTAGGAACTAAATATAACATTATTCATTGATTTCGTAAAGTGGACAACTATTATTGAACGGAGAGAGTAATAATCAAAACAATAAAAACAAAGGAAAGCAAGACACTCACCAACAAGGATCGTGATATAGTGGTGAGTACTCCTTCATCCTGTTAAGAGGTATCGGATTTGAGTCCCCTTGTCCGAATATAATCGAACTCTAATGTGGATAACGAACGAGTGGGACCACTTTGCCAGCTTCTTTCTTTCTTTGACAAGTTTATTTAATTCAAAATGTCTACATCTAAATTTGTTATATTATACTCCTCACAATTTATGTAACATTTTTCGTTTTTTGAGAGTCAAATAGTTTAACTTTGATCGGAAATTTGCGTATGAAATTTTTAATTTTTTTGAAATGAAATTTATATATTTATAAACTACGTAAAAAGTACTTAAATCACAATAATTGATAATTGAAAATATTAAAAGAATTTATGAAAAACTTACTGTGAATAAAAAGTGCCAAGTAAAATGGGATGGAGGGAGTAACAAAATAATGAGGCAATGATAATCGCCATTAAAATTGTCAACGAAGCTTGAAAGCAACAGCAGATTACTCTATGAATATCTGATATTCTTATACTAATCAAATGTGAATCTGCACTTCTTTTTGACGAAGAAATCGAAGGTACAGTTTAGTGTTAAGAAGATTCAAGATATTCATTCAATTTCACTAAAGAAGCACAAGTTTCAACAGAGTTAATAACTTTTTTCCCCAGGTAATTCACACTAATGATTTTTTTTCAATTTTGTTGCTTAGATCTATACTCAGTGTTGTAGTTTTGAGTGTTTGACTTTACATTACTATTTTAATTTTTTTTTGGATAAGTTTGCTGAAATTCTGCAGCAAGTTATAGCTGAATAACTTGTTTTTTTGATTTGTGAAAGAAGGTGGATCTACATTATGAGAAACTATGTTGCTTGGATACTCAAAATCGAAATCGAAATTGAAATCACATAGTATTTGTGTACCTTCGGGAACATTCGATAAAATTGGAACGATACAGAGAGGATTAACATGACCCCTGAGCAAGGATGACACACACAAATCGAGAAATGGTTCAAACTTTTCCAGTTTAAAAAAAATCACATAGTATTTGATATCTTCCAATCTGCCTGAGACTTGGTGAGCAGAGTAAATCTGGGGCGGATGTAGGATATATATTAGCTTAAACCTTGTATATGCATTAAATTTTTTATTATAAAGTACAAATAATAGATTTTGAATCCGTTAAATCAAGTGGGTTGGGGTAGAATCTTGAACTCGAACTCATAAAGTTCAAGTTCTTAATTGGCCTATGTTGCTTGGACACTCGAAAAATTGCTTAGCTTTTGAAGGATCCGACATACCCTGACATTATTTTTGAAATGTCCAAGCAATATAAATGAGAATTGCTTTTGGAGAAACTATCTATATAGTATTTGATTTCTTTGGTGAGCAGAGTAAATCAAGGGTGGATGTAGAAGAGGAATTAGCTTTGACCTTTGTATATGTGTTAAAACATTTATTATAAAATACAAATTATAGATTTCGAACCCATTAAATCAAATGGGTTGTGGTAGAATTCGAGCTCGAACCATAAGGTTCAAGTTCTTAATTCACCTCTTGTAGAGTAACCCAATGTTGATGCTGGTGGGAGTTAGTAGGTAGATGGTGGAATAGTTGAGCTATGCGTAAGTTGGCTTGGACATCACCGCTACAAAAAACAATTTTTTTGAAAAAAGTTGTGGATAACGTATAATTCTACTCACTCTAAACCCATTTACTCGAGCTTGTGAAATTGTGTGTATAACGTATAATGGTTGTGTGTACAACGTATAGTGGTTCTTCTTTGATTCTAAATAGGGAGTAATTTTTCTTACACCTTATTTTTTTCTATTTGAATTCACTTTAGGAGCTTACTTCTATCTTTATATTTTTTAGTTTCCTTTACTGTTGTTGTCTCCATTCGGTTCCCGCCATCATGAAACCCGGGGGTGGATGCACTATTTATGGTTTGGGTTTGGCAGGATCCACTAACTTTTGCTCAATCCTGAAAGTCCATGTAGTTTGAACAATTTATAAATTTAGAACCTAGTAACTTCAAAGGATTAGTATCCCGAACCTGTAAGCTTCAAATCCTGAATCCGCTGTCTAACCTAGAACTAGCTAGATGAGGAAAAACTGGAGTTCTTCGAGTTTTAGTTAGACTTTATGATTAATATTGACATTGACTTGATCAGACTCTACCTCTATATCCTAAAGAATTAGTTGATAAGGATGTAATACGTAGGAAGATCCGACTGGTAAATTATGCCAGAAACTATTTGCTAGCCAGAGCATCGATGATGATCTCATACATAAGTTATCATAGGCTTCATGATGCCAACATAAGTTACATTATAATTGTGCGGTATCATGTACTGAAAACCATAGCTTTTGCTGAAGTAGTATGCTGACAAGTTCATTACAGTTTTATGCGTGTATGTCAGATCCATCCAGTATTCTAGTTACTTCACGCATTAAAAACTAAATTGTCTTAAATTGGCGCAATTCTAGTGCATGAAGAATGTGACAACATTGTCTTATTATTATAATGTTACAATCTTGTTAGTTTTTAGCCCAATGTCTACCGAAAACAACCTCTCTACCTTCTCAAGGTAGGGGTATGGTCTGCGTACACACTATCCTCTCTGAACCTCACTTGTGGGATTACATTGGGTTTTGTTGTTGTTGTTAGTCTTGTTAGTTTCTGGTGGCTTAAAATTTGAGCTTCTCTGACAAAAAGCCCCAATTCGTTGGGATTAATTGGTGAACTTAGAGGACTTCAACATTCTTATCATTAATTTCTCGCAGGGTCTCTAGAGGCAGTTGATTCTGCTTGGAATGGCGGGCAGCAACATAAATCAGCCCTTATTAGACCAGCTGCCTAAAACCCTTCAAAATGTTGATTCAAGGAGAAGAAGACTTCGTCGACTTAAAAGTGCTCCTATGCCGGAATTTGTTCCTGGAGAAATGAATGACATAAAGGACGACCAATCACTCCCACGTTACGAGTCAATATTGGATAAATTACATCCGAGTTTTAGGAAAGTCATTCTTTACTTGGCTATATACTTGACAATTGGTACCACGTGCTTTTACTTTGTTCAGAACCAGATCCAGGGAAAGAAAGTAAATGGAGTACTCGATTCTGTTTACTTCTGTGTGGTAACAATGACCACTGTTGGATACGGGGACCTTGTGCCTAACAGCGCAACTGCTAAACTGCTTGCTTCTTTCTTTGTTTTCTCCGGGATGGCACTTGTTGGAATGGTTCTAAGTAAAGGAGCAGACTACCTAGTGGAGAAACAGGAAACCCTATTAATCAAAGCATTGCATATGCGTGATAAAGTTGGCCCGAGTGTTATTCTAGAGGAAATTGAAACCAACAAAGTAAGGTACAAGTGCTTCGTCATAACGGCCACTCTTGTGGTGCTAATAGTTGTTGGAACGGTGTTCCTTGCCGAGGTAGAAAAGTTAAGTACCATTGATGCCTTTTATTGTGTCTGTTCTACCATCACAACACTAGGATATGGAGACAAAAGTTTCTCAACTAAAGCGGGGCGTATTTTTGCTATATTCTGGATTTTGACCAGCACCCTTTGTTTGGCTCAGTTCTTCCTTTATGTAGCTGAATTTAACACAGAAAGGAAACAGAAGGAGCTGGTGCAGTGGGTTCTTTCGAGAAAGATGACAAATGTGGACTTGGAAGTAGCTGATCTTGATAACGATAGGGTTGTAGCGTAAGTTATACTATAAAACTTCAACCCCTGCTACCAATAATGAACTCGTTGAATCTGTCAAGCAATTGCTTATTTCTCTTTTATTCTACTATGTTGCACTACTAGTTCAAATTATTCTAATTTCTCTTCACTTTTCATTTGCAAAGGGCTGCTGAATTTGTGGTGTATAAACTTAAGGAGATGGGAAAGATCAGCCAAGACGACGTATCACTCTTGTTGGATGAGTTTGAATGTCTTGATGTTGATCAGTCTGGAACTTTGTCAACCACAGATTTGTCACTTGCCCAATCATCTTGAATTGGAATGCAACTGCAGTGCTACGTAAAACTCCATCTTCAGCTACCGTGTCACACTGTTTCCACGAGCTTCTGAGTTTTCCTGGGACGAATACATTCTTTACCACACTTGCAGACTCGTAGCTGAATCTTGAACGCTATTTCCTTGTGTCTTGAGTGCTTTTGCACATGTATTTCAGTCATTTCCGTCCTGATTTAGCTCCCGATGATTTCACTCTATCCACTTCATAGAATGCACCATGTACATGCAGTGTTAATTATACTACAAAGTACAGTTATTGTGGCTTTGCTGGTGGAGTAGGCTACTCAACTCAGAAATTGTACTCTGAATTGTGTTTCTTCTGAAAGTTTGTTTACAGAAATCGCGTAGTGCCTTTGTCTGGTGAAACTTGTAAGCTAACTGAGCTATTTGATGTTCAATATACAAGTGGTGTAAATTTACCAAGTAGAGATATGTTATAGCATTCCTTCGCTATGTGTTACTTGAGCTGAGGGTCATTCGAAAACAGTCGCTCTACCTCCACGAGGTAGGGATAAGGTTTGCGTACATTCTCTACCCTCCCCAAACCCCACCTCGTGGGATTACATTCCTTCATCTGCAGAAGGAACATATATATGAACTACTCTGGATTATATTCTGAAATATATGTATAGTTTTGTGATATGACTGGTGCTACATGATAAATGGCAGATGCAGCTCTTCTCCGAAATCCGAATCCATTATTTTTTTTGTGGATACATATATATATCAAGTTTAAATTTTGGATTCGCCTCTTGAAACGTCTAGTGCATTGTGATGGGCAACTGATAAAGTTTGTATTGGTGGTTGACACAAGGATAAATACTTCAAGCATTGCAAATTTGGAGTATGAAATATATTGGGATGAAAAAAATAGTTAAATGGCTATTGGTTAGTAATTTTTCTATAACATGTTTGGATTAAGCAAAAGAAAAATGTATTAGTCAAAATTAATTATTTTTAAAGATGATTGGATGATATATATATTGGCAAATAAAAAGGAACTAATATAGTATTTCTGTAGTATATCACTAGACACTAATGTAAAATAACAAGTTTTAAATTACATTATTTTTAATATAAAAAAGATTGATAATTTTTTTTCTGAAATAGGCTAAAAAAGAAGATCCTAACGTGGTCTACATACTTATTATTAGTATTTTATTTGACCTGACACAAAGTTTACGAACGATATAAAAGGTTTTTCGAGGTTGTGTTCTAAAATGAGAAATAGACATGTGTGAGTTTAAATACTATTTTATTAAGTATAGAATAAAATAAATTTAAATTTTTAATTTTTTTTTACAACAAAGCCAAAAAATAAATAAAAATTCTACATAAATATAAAATGGCAAATGCTGTGGCTGTTTGAGAGAAAACAAGAAAGAATAGATTCACTTCAGTGAGGAGAGGGAGAGTAGTAGTAGAACGCAGCAAACTTAGCTCTCAAAGTTCCCTGTAAGTACTTAAATTTTTATTAATTACATGCAAATTTTTAGCTGAAAATTTACATTCTTGATGTTGGGTTGTTTGATTATGGTAAAAAGATTGGATTTTT
>JAKRZT010009722.1:0-22066 GCA_029582215.1 Solanum sparsipilum | reverse complement strand
AACATATATATTTGTCCACGTGGACATAAAAAATAATGCAAAATTATAAATAGTAATGTGTCCACGTGGGCACATATATACCTTTAAAATACACTATTAAATAGTTTAGGGGGTAAAAAATACGGTATTAAATAGTTTAGGGAGGTAATAGGTCCTTATGAAAGTTTAGTATCGCAACATCAAATCCGATCAAAGTTGAGGTGTTTTTCAGACCCTTATCCCTTTTACAAATTATATATATATAAAATTGAAGTTTTTGAACTCCAACATATATGCATGGTTCATGTTTACTATAAATTATTTAAAGAGTATATTGTTTTTTTTTACCTTGATATAAAGTATAATTTTTCCCATGTTTTCAACATATTCATCAATAGGGCATTTCCACCAAAATAAAGTATGACTAAAGAAGGCTGAATTTTATCATTCTTCAAGTGAATAACCAAATTATAATTTCACGTAAAAAAAGTTGAAGAAAAAAAAATATCAACTAAGTAGTAAATAAAGTCTAAACTATTGGATTTAGTTCGTTTGAAAAACTACAAAGTAATGGCTAGCAATAAGGTCTAAACTATCTTTATGCATCATATCAACAACTATGTATTATTATTATTAGACTTTTAACAAACAAGAAAATAAAACGAGAATATTTATAAAAAAAAAAACACCCTGGCTGCTGAGCCTCGTTTTAGAAAACCTAATTTAAACGGTGTTAAAAATTGTTACCCTTTTGATTTCATAATTAATTGAGTTGCCCTTTTGAAATTTTCGAAAAAAATTGTTGCCCTTTTAGTTTCGGACTCCATTAATATGTACCCTATATGACATAATACATACTAGTTCAAATTCAAGTATATCTCACATAAGACGTAAACGCATATTTATTTAGCTTTATACAATTTTAAATAATCAATTGTGCATACTTATGTTATTTTGAAATCGAGTTAAATGACAATTTATTGAGACTTCCTCTAAATGATACACACTATACAAAAAAAGAAAAATGAAGAAGTTACATTTCAAGTTGACACAACCAGAGAAAATTTATGGAAAGAATACCGTAATAAGATGTGAATGGAAGTAAATAATTTATCGAAAACAACCATTATAATTTACGAGATAGAAATAAAGCTACGTAAATATTATTCTTTTCGAACTGTATTTGTATGTTATTATTGTAGTACGCACAGCTTAGCTGGAGATGCTTCTATCAACTTCTTTCTTCTTGTCCCTTTTTGGTCTCTGCAAATTCCCTCTTTCATCTTTTAAATTTTTTTTAACTAAAATTGTTAGTAATTTTTTACAGTCAAAGTAGTTGCATACAGTGACATGTTGGTCAAAGTCTTGGGACTCAAGTCATCAAATATATGTATTAAAAAAACAGAAAGGGAAAAAGATTTGCATTTCAACACATTTAAATAACTCTCTTCTTCTTATTTTATTAAAAAAACAGTTCCTGTAATTTGAAATCACATTAATTTAAAGGAAAATTTTGATTTAGACATGTAATTTGAATTTTAAAAGTAGTACTTTTTTTTTTTATAAAATATAAAAACTTCATAATTTGTCAAAATTATTTAAACTTCTCAAATTCTTGCAATTTTTCCTAATGAACAAATTGTAGGTTAGATTTAGAAACAAATTATCAATATATCTAAAGTGTCACATGAACAAATTGTGTATCTCCATTTTCTTAGTATAAATTAATTCGCGTGATTATATGCATGTCATTATAAACATTCAAATATATAAAATTTTGCAAAGACTTAATGGTAAAAAAATTCAGCAACAACAGTAACTAAATATTCATTGATATAATCCTCCACATGGAATAAACAATCTCTTCATATTGATCATGAGTTTTTTCTCTACCAAAATTTAAAATTATGGTTTTTTTTAAGTTTTAAAAATTAAAATCACAAATTTGAAGTTAAATTCTTATGTTTTAGTACGACTAAATAATCACTTTTATGTCACAACTAACGTATACTATTATAGAGTAATGATATATGACTTTTTTCAAATAGAAATTGGTCATCCTGTCTTAACAGTCATGACTTTAATAGAGTATCAGACAATAAGCTTTTGTGTTCATAAATTGACAAAGATATGGTAGAATTTATTTATCATAATATTATGTGTCCCAAAGTGTAACAATGTCCTATTCAATTATTCCTTGCACATCTCTTTTTCTCTCTCTTTTTTAAAATCTTTTTATAAAGAATTATAATATTTGTATGTTCTTGAATAATTCGATAGTGTCAACTGCAAAGTTAAAAAGGAAGATTGGCTAATTATTTTTTTAAATATAATAATAAGCCACCAAACCAAGAGATGGTTTTTTTTCTTTGGTGGTGATAAACCTGAAACGAAAACAAGTCTATTAACTTTAGCAGTTAAAAATTACGTAAGGAGTAATATCATTTCGGATTTCGAGATTCAAACAAGTCTATCTTTTACCGTATTTTTTTCATATATCTTTTAATTATTTTGAATTATCAATTATTGAGACTTATAGTACTTTTTATGTAGTTTACAAATATATAAATTTCATTTTAAAAAAATTGAAGATTTCAGAGCAAATTCTCGGTCAAACTTAAATTGTTTGACTCTAGAAAAGCGAAATGTGTCACATAAATTGGGACAGAGGGAGTATATGTTTTGCATTTATTGATTTGACATAAATAATAACATCATGACTTTATTTGTTTGAATGTTTTCAACTTCTCCCTTATATATTGTAATTCAATCGTTATTGTGATCTTTCTTATCTCAATGATTAATTCCAGGTAATTCAATTGATACTATATATATGTTTTTCATTTATTGATTTGACATAAATAGATTAGGTAAGTAAATATTTATCATGACCTATAGTGCCTTTGGGAGACATGACATATTTATTTTATTTGAAAATTAAAGTTATTGAGGCGGGGCATGAATAATAATAATATTTTCTTAAAGATCTCCTATGATAAGACAGTTGGTGAAAGTGGTTGGCTTTAGTAGGGAGTTTGTTCATGGCTACTAGATATAAATCGACTTTATTTATTTATTTACGTATAGCTTGTATTATAAGACAATATACCATGACATTAATATCCTCATCTAACACCACTGAGGCAAAAGAGAAGATCCAGAAGCAAATATTACATTAAAAAAATGTTTGATAAACAAATTATTTTGAGGTAAAGCGTTTTCTAATAAAAATCACTCCGTATTTAAAAGGATCAAATTTGAGACTTCTAGTTAAAGATTAATAATTATTTATCACTCCAACACGATCCTTGTCAGTAAATACTCATATATATGTTAATGTATATATACTTCACTGAAGATACACATTTTTATTTTGGTATGCTCAACAATTGTGTACTATTGCACAACCGAAAAAGGAAGATGATGGTAACTTTCTATAAGCACAACTACTCTCTCTCTCTCTTTATATATACTCTTCCATGGATTCTTTCCATGTTCTTATAAATGTAGAGGCGATTTCAGAATTTTTCCTTTATTATATCATAAGTACAAGTAACACTCATATTAGTAATTAATTTATGATGATTATTGGTGCATGCTACGATTAAGATATATAAGGTATATATTAATTAAAATTCGATTGATCGTACATAAGTAAAAAAGAATTCAAGTCAAAGACAGTAAGTACACTCGTATCCATTAGATGAACATATACACCTTTATATATACTACTCCCTTTGTCCAAGAATAGTTGTTTATTATTGACTTGACGTAAGAATTAAGAGGCAGTAAATAACAAGAGTCATCCTTATTAAATATAAGTCATCAATTAGGCATTATAATTAGGACAATGGTTGAATGAGTAAATGCATTTGTAGATAGGCACCACCCCAACAACCAATAGGGCATCATTAATTATATCATCTTAATAATTTGCAGTATATAATTAAGAGTATGCATGGACCATTAAGTTATTTTACAATTTGAGATAGGATAATGAGTGAACCTACATTTGTATAGAGTACAGACTAGTTATTTGTACCAAGAAAAGAGTGAAAAAGAAGGGAAAATGGGAATGTCTCAATATTTATAAAACTTAGGTATCATGTCTTTTTCATACAACTGTTAGTGATGCTTAATTATAACTCTCATTTACTCAAAATTAGGCCAATATTTCCCATTGTAGTCAGTACCCAACCCTCCTTTTTCTCTACTTAATTTACTACATACATAGACTTAAGCAATATACACATGGCTGATCACTTCTTTTACAAATATTGTCAAGGCCGGATCCACTATAACATAAACATCTTTTAGCGGTAATAAATATGTATATTAACAAAGAATACTAAAGTCTTTTACCGGCATTAGTTAATTGTCATTGAATCCAGTGTTGTTGTAGGCTTTAGGGACATTTACAAAGAGTGTTAACGGTCACTTAAAAAATATATTTAGCTACAATTAAACTATTCCCGTTAATTAATTGTCACGAAATATCATTTTTGGTGTAGTAGCCTATGTATGGTTCTTTCCTTTTGGTCTTTTAGGTCTCTCTCACCATTAATAGAATGGTGTCTTTAAGACAAGAGAGAGTTGCTCGAATGGTAAACATTTCTCACTTCTAATTTTAAGGTTGTAGGAAAAAAAAGAAAAAAAAGAATGATGTCTTTAAAATATATTTAAAACACACACATATATATATAGTAATTAATTTTTAAAAAAGAGTTAGCATCTGAAAGTTTAGCATTTTCCGGCTTGGTAACTTTTTAGACTTATAGTATCTCAAAGTTTTAGTGATTTTTGTGTTAGAGAAAATAGTTAAATGAATTTTGTGAAAATAAATGATAGTTATATGACCATATGTGAAATTTACCTTATCGCTTTCTAATCATAATGGAGAGTTGGAGTTGTTAATGCATGCAAGTCAGGAAAATATATTTATATATTTAGCCAGAATGGTACAATGGTTCTTTCAACACTGTCATTGTTGAGGCCTTGAGGGCCATGTCTAGAGAAGCAGTTGGTGTTTACATAAATTTTCTCCATTTTAATTTATGTGACACCTTTTGAATTTCAAGATTCAAACAGATGAAAAAAAAGTCATAGTAAAGCTGGGACTGACCTATGACAAATTTATTAAGTAGTTCAACTACTGCATATGTATTTGATTGAAAAGAACACAAATTGTAGATTTTTCATGTTTACGTATAATTTTTGAGCTTTAAATTACATATTCAAATAAAATTTCAAATTTAAATCATGATAATGATTTGAAACCCTGTCAAACCAGACTTTTTAAATTGTTGTCATGGTATTATAAAGATGAAATTAAACTTGTGTATGTAAAATCAAAGGACAACTTGCATTTGAACGTCCACAAACTTAAACTTAAACCTACCTCGAAACTTTAGAAATAATTAAAATCTCATATGAATAAAAGGCACATTTTTTTCCATTATACTTCAATAGGAAGTTACCATTCCCTGGCCAAAATCATCACATATGGTGAATTAACCTCATTCAAAAAAGACTCACTCAGAAGAATTACAATATCATGTTCTTGGAAAAAGAAGTCATTAGAATTCAAAGATTTAGCCATCAAATTAATAACAAAAAAACATCAATTTGGTTATCATCTCAAATTCAACAAATGCCTAATACTGACTTAAACACGCATTCCACATCAAAATTGTGAGTAATATTGAGTTTATAAATCAAGGAAATAACAGGTCGAACATACCAAAAAAACTTATTCACATGAAATTCTTTAGACCTTTTCCAACATTTGAAACCTAATAGTCAAGCAGCTCATGAAAAATCTTGAAACTCCTCTGCAGCAGCAAATCCCTACTTTATTTTTCATGTTATTAACACCTAAGGTATAATAGGAATTCTACCACCAGTAGCCACGATTTGTTGCTCCAACTGCATTATCAAACAAGACAGATCAGATTGAATTCTTGAGCTAATTTGCAAACTTTTAATCAGTTAGACACAGTGCAATTTTAGTATTCTTATCATTATGATCTAGATAGAACTTATTTTCGATGAAATGATGCTTCATCTGGAAACCCTTTGCATTCTTAGTAGATTACTTACCCTTACTTAACGAATTGTTTCAAGTTTATTCTTCCCAAGAAAATATCCATCCTTTACAAGCTGCATACATTCCATACACCTGCACCATAAATCATGGTACAATGAAGATTATGATAATCCGAAGAAAACGATTCACATGTGTTTGAGCCATATAAAGTGTAAATGTTGCCTTTCCAGATTTTCCATAATGACGTCTACTTGGGAACAGAAGCAGAACTTCAAACATGAAACTTTAGTGCTATTGACCAAGGTGGGGGAGATCGTGACAAAATTGAAGAGTAGCGGTCACATCCCAAGAATCATGATACCTATAGAAAGCTGACGTCATGGCGACACGGAAAAGAAGGCAGAAACTACCAAAAGAAATGGTTGCTACATGTGTGGTGGACTGCATGGCTATGCAAGGTGCCCTGAACTGAAGAGCCTTGGTGCTATCCTGTGAGAGCGGAAGGAGAAGGATGCACAGGAGCAAGGACAAGGTGCAGAGACGACGTAGATGGGCTTGATAGGACTATGCGGAGCCATCACGAAGCAGCCAGGGAAGCCGAGAGAATACGGCGCGCAATATGTCGATATCACGATTAATGGAAGACTTGCTCGTGCTATGGTCGACACGAGTGCAGATGCCAACAACATCATGAACAAAACAGCAACAACAATGTTGGGGTTGAGTTACAGTCCAAGTAACGTCCATCTCAGGACGGTCAATGTGACACCAACTCCCGTATGAGGAGTCGTGCATGGAGTAAGCATCACGCTAGGTGAGTGACAAGGTAAAACAAACTTCACTGTCGCTTTAACATAATTCTTGGGAAAGATTTCTTCCAGAAGTGTCGTGGTGATCGATCCTTACCTCCAACTGTAATACCCCGAAAACTAGTAGACTAAACTAGAGCCTTAAGTTAGGGTTCTAGAGTTTGATATAAGGGTTAGAGTCGTAGATAAGTCTTACCGTACTTAGAATGAGAGGTTTAGGGGTAAAACGTCAAGGCACGTGTTACACCCCGTAGTTTAGAAGACCATCTAGGGTTTAATTGAGGGTTACAAGGGCAAGTGCCAAGGCAAAGGGGAAAAGCCTAAGCCAATGGCCAAGGCTGCCCCAACCTTGGCAAAGCACTGCCTAAGTTCACGACCATTGGTCTTGACCACAGTTTGTGGGAGGCCTCGTGAAAGTCCCTTAGCATTGTGGGAGGCAAGACCTTAGGACAAGGCCACTGAACCATGGACCACAGGCCACTTCACGGTTAGTGGTAAAGACCACGACCTGTGGGAAGGCTCGTGGTCATGCCATGGATTTTTAGAGGCCAAGCCAAGTGGCCTATCTACTGGTCCAAGGACCACGAGTAGAACCACGGTCGGTGTTGAGGACCATGACCTGTGGTGCCTCTCGTAAACCTTGCACAGTAGGCTGCCAAGTGGAGGAGTTTTTAGGAAATTTCCAACTTAGTAGTTATATGATGAGGTCGTTTTGCCTAGTCTTAAAGCCCCTATATAAGATATTTTAACCACCCTATTAAGTCACTATTTCACAAGACCCAAATCAAATCCCCAAAATAGTCTCATCTCAAATATTTCTCTCTCTAGAAATCTCAAGACTTGAAGAAGAAAAAGATAGAGCTTCAAGCTTAGGTCAAGAACAAGACTCTATTGCTGCAAGCTTGTGTAAGGGATTTGAATCAAGGTATGATAGCTTATTCATATATGGATTCTTCCATCCATAGAGCCCCCTAGATTTCCCCCAATTGTGAAGATAAAACCCAATTCTAGCTAGGGTTTCTTCCTATATTGTGGGTAGTGTTGAGTATGATTCCAATTGAGTGGACAATACTTGTTTTTATGATTGATTTAGTATTGAATCATGATATATTGATGATATTATATGTTTTCCATGGTCAACCCTAGTCTAATTGATGAAATTGATATCATGTGGGTTTATGCCATGAAAGGTGAAATTGAGGATTTATAGGTGATCTTCTAGAATTGATGTTATGAGTAGTAATTGTTCAAGAATAGAAACATGTAAACATGAATTGAACAAGATTTTAGTATATATGATGGATCATGACTAGTAAAGCTTGAAGTTGAACCTTTATGATGAATTGTGACTAGAATCACTTGATAATGAAGAATGTGATTATAATGCCTTGAAATCTAGGTATGAATGATGATGATAAGAAGTAAAGCTTTGAGTGTGAGGCTTGTAGTCATGAATGTTGAATCACTAGGACTTTGAGAGTAAAGCTAATGTGATGAGTAGAAGTCTAATAGGTAAATTGTGGTGAAAGACCTATACTCACCTAACTTAGCTTATAAATACTTGAATAAATAAAGTGATGAGATCACTTGAACATGGATTGATTGTCAAGAACATTCTTCCATGATACATGAATGTTAAACAAGGCTTAATAGTAAATCTTGGGGTGTATGCTTGGCCCCAAGTGGATATTGACAATGAGATGGAGTGTCACACAAGGTATGGTCCAGCTCCAAGTTGAAAGGAGAACCACACCTAGTTGATGTGAGGACTATCCAAGATTAAAGGGGAAACTCTTACATGGTAGAGTGTGGGTTTTCCCAAAGTTAGGTCTCATGAGATTGAAGCCTTCACATAGTGGAGTTAAGGTTTCTAGTAGCAATCTCCATAAACAATGAACTAAGACAGGCTTAAAGAAGTATCTCCAAGTGTTCAAAAACATTAATGGACTTAGACATGCTTAAGGAAGTATCTCTTAAGGGTCCATATTAATAATGAACTTAGACATGCTTAAAAGAAGTGTCTCATAGGGTTCAACCTAATAATGAACTAAGATGGCTTAAGGGAGTACCTCATAGTGTTCTAAGGTTTAAAGAGAGGGACTAGTTTCCAACCAAGAAGTATGAGTAGGAGGACCTAAAAGTGGTACTTAGTATGAATGGTATTATATGATGCCATTCATGCATTGCACAAGTATGACTTAAGGTTATTCAAGAAAGTGTTCTCTTATATGATGTATGTTTAGATAGGATTGTGCTAGAGTTGCCTTCCTTGTTAGTATTGGCTAAAGGTGAGAGATTACCTTGGTTATGAGAGTTAAGCTAAAGGGTGAGATCCTAAGGTCATTAGTATGATGGCCAAAAAGAGGTACTTAAGACCATCTCTAACCCACTTCTATTTTACTCTTCATTCTCTATATTGGGAGAGTAAAATAGAGAATGAGCACTCCAACCCACCTCCAAATCACTATCTATTCTTCAAATTTAGAGAGTTGAATAGTAGTTCTCCAAAATTTGGAGAACTACTATTCACACTCTCTATTTCACTTTTTCAATATTTTATTATTATTTCCATAACTTTCTAATTAACATATTATTTTACATATAATTTCATTAATTAAATATCTAATATTCATAATTCTTTTTAAATGTTATATAATATTTTTTAAAAAATATTATTTAATATATACTACTTTAATTTCAAATTAATAGTATTTTTAAATTTTTCTTAATTTTCATCAAAAAATAAAATTTTATTTTATTATTAATTTTCATTATAAAGAATACACAAAATTAAAATGGTAAGATGAAAATTTTAATTTAAATACAAGATAACAATACAATACATAACATAATAATTAATTCGCGATGAAACAAGAATCATGTCGAAAAGATGTTGAATGTGCATTCGGAGTTTTGCAATTATTGCAAGACCGTCACGTTTTGGGAGAAAGGAAGTGCTACATGGTATAATGACAACATGTATTATACTGCACAACATGATAATTGAGGATGAGCGTGATTTTAATGCACCAATTCAAGATGTCGTAGAGGCTCCAACTCCAACGACAGAAATGGTGGTAGATGAAAATCTCCGGGTTGAACAATTTTTAGATTGACATAAAAAAATTAAGGACAAAAAATGCTCATTTGAACTCCATAATGCATTGATAGAGCATTTATGGAGCAACGTAATAATTTCGAAAATTGAGTGTTTATATAATGTTTATGTAATTGTATTTCACTTTATTTGAATTTTTTCCATTAATATATATTATATAATATTTTCTTGCAATTTATGGTATTTAAAAATTTAGAATAAAATATAATTTTATATCAAAAAAAAAAATTTGAAAAAATAAAATTTTGTATCACGTGAGATTTATATAAAGTAATTATTGGGAAAAAGAAATAAATGATTTATATTATGAAATAAGAAAATAAGAATGAAATAGAAATAATAATATAATATTAAGGAGAGAGAAAATGATTTTTTTTAGAGTGTAAAATAGATAATTGGGTTGGAGTTGGTTGTCTGAAAAAATAGAGAACTCTATATTTGGAGAGTAAAATAGAGAGTAGGGTTGGAGATGCCCCAATGAATGGTATTATGGGATGCCATTCATGCACTGCACAAGTATGACTTGAAGCTACTAATGAAATCCTAAGACTTGACTAGGTATAGAGACTATGTTTAAGATAACCAAAAAGGGATACTTAGCTTGAATGGTATTATGGGATGTCATTCATGCATTGCACAAGTATGCTTTGAGGTTACTTGAGAAGTAGTTCTCTTACGATATGAAAGACTAAGGGTTGAATAATGCTTATATGATGCTTGTGTTGGAGACTTTGCTTATTATTATGATATTGTCTCTTATGCTTATAATTTATGTTTCATGAAGTATTTCTTATGCTTGTGGATTATGTCTCAAGTTGACTAACCATTATGTTATGCTCTTATGATGTTATGCTAGCTATCATATTTAGTAATTTTGTACTAACGCATACTTTGCCTACATTCTAATCAAATGTAGGGTTCAGAGATTGAGTTCCATTCTTGATGATAGGTTTCTAAAGAGCAATGAGTTGAAGATTTGGTGAGTCCAGCGTCGAGGACAAAGCCACTATTTCCTTAATGTCTTTTACTTTCATGATTTGAGACTATTGTACGGGCTATGCCCCAAGAGTTTACTCGAAAGTTGTATTAGATGGTTTGAGACAAAGTATAGAAAGAGTTCCGCTTGCTTTATAAAAGACTTTGGTTGTATGGATAAAGTTTTTAAAATTTTCGTACTTTTCTATTATCTTATGTTATGATATGCTAAGGGCTTGTATGAGACCCCTTCAGGGTCAAGTACTCCATGTTACTTCTAGGGTGTACCCTTGGGTCGTGAAAAACTTAGTAATCAGAGAACAAAGTTTAGAATGATTCTAGGATTGTCTCAAACCACGTCTAGTAGAGTCTTGTTCATAAATGTGAAGCGCACCGCATTTATGACTAGGAGGCTATTGAATGTTTAGGAAATCTCACTTCTTCATTCTCTAAGCCGTGCCATAGAGTTTAACTCTATAAGGTCTCTCTCATACTCCTTATCTGAGGGTCTTAAGGATATGACCACTCGAAAGGCTCAAGCTACAGGGATTGAGGGAGAAAATGTTGGTTGTGAGGCCAATTATGACTATGTGACTAGATATGACTTGATATGTTAGACTTTGATGTTGCATTTAGTATGAATGAGCTTTGTAGTTGTTTTATGATAGTGTTGGTAGAACTCTACTTGGCCATTGTGAGTTTTGAAGTATGTTGATAGATTTGATGAATAAGGTGTTTAAGTAATGCCTAGATGGGTTGAGTGAATAGACTCCTCTAAGAAAGGTAGAATTGTAATTCTACCTTGGTTTAAAATCATCTAGTATGAATGGTGTGAAAGTTTAGTGATAACTTGCTCCGACCTTAAAATTGAAAAAAATGATACCTAGAAGAGTTTGTATAGGCTTACTCCCAAGGGGGAGATGATGTGCTTAGATAGCAAGGTTGTTGAGTGTTCTTGATGTTCATGATATGGGTTGACTTGAAATTCTCACCATGAGAGATATATTGAGTTTAGGAAGTTTAGTCCCGGTTTTGTAGGTTCATATGAGATCTTGAGTAATGTTGGTGTGGTTACTTGTGAGCTAGAGTTACTTAATGATAACCTCTCTAATTTAGAAGTACTGGTTGGGATCTTATACCAGCAAGTTAAGAAATAGAAGAACAAGGAAGTTGTTTCCATGAAAATGTTGAGGAGTGATCTTTTAGTAAGGGTTTTAGTTGAGGATGCTACTTAGGAGGCCTAGGGCTAATGAGAAGTCCTGATATCCTTATCCTTTTTTCGTATAGTATTCCTTCAGCATTTATGATCTTGAGATGATAAGTTCCTCTTGATTTGCTTTTTATGTGAAGTCATGTGTGAATTGTATGTTTCCATGATTTCCTTATGCGGTGCATGCTCATGAAAACTTGTGATTTAAAAGTAAATGAGTTTGCATTGTTTTCTCTTATGTTGTAGTGCATTGATAAGTTGCCTATAGACTTCATGAGATGAATTAATAAGCATGCCTTAGTTTGGAGTTGAGAGATTCCGCCTTGAATAGATGCTTTGAGAATGGATTGCATATAGGCTCCATGAGTGTGTGTTGAGCATATTTTAGCTAGGAGATGGTAGTTCCTCCCTGGATATGAGTAGATATACAATTTCGTGCATTTTGGGTTGATAGATGTAGTTCTTACTCCCTTGTGTTGCATTGAGTATGTTTAGTTTGGAATTGAAGTTTTCCTATTTTGTTCATGTGCATTTAGATGAGTTGCATGCATGATGGGTTGCTAGTCTAGAGTTGTTTCCTTTAAGAAGTGTTTAGAATCGTCATTCGAGGACGAATGATCCCAAGGGGGAGATATTGTAATACCCCGGAAACTAGTAGACTAAACTAGAGCCTTAAGTTAGGGTTCTAGAGTTTAATATAAATGTTAGAGTCGTAGATAAGACTTCCCGTACTTATAATATTAGAAGACCATCTTGGGTTTAATTGAGGGTTACAAGGGCAAGTGTCAAGGCAATGGGGCAAAGCCTAAGCCAAAGGCCAAGGCTGCCCCAACCTTGGCAAAGCATTGCCCAAGTTCACAACCATCACCACGACCGGTGGTCTTGACCATGGTTCATGGGAGGCCTAGTGAAGGTATTTTAGCATTGTGGGAGGCAAAACCTTGGGCAAAGCCACTGCAACATGGACCACAGGCCTCTTCACGGTCAGTGGTAAAGACCACGACCCGTGGGAAGGCTCGTGGTCATGCTATAGATTTTTAGAGGCAAAGCCAAGTGGCCTAGCTACTAGTCCAAGGACCATGAGCAGGACCACGACCCGTGGTGCCTCTCGTAAACCTTGCACAGTAGGCTGCCAAGTGGAGGAGTTTTTAGAAAATTCCCAACTTAGTAGTTATATGATGAGGTCATTTTGCCTAGTCTTAAAACCCATATATAAGATATTGTAACCACCCTATTAAGTCACTATTTCACAAGACCTAAATCAAATCCCCAAAATAGTCTCATCTCAAATATTTCTCTCTCTAGAAATCTCAAGACTTGAAGAAGAAGATAGAGCTTGAAGCTTAGGTCAAGAATAAGACTCCATTGTTGCAAGCTTGTGTAAGGTCTTTGAATCAAGGTATGATAGCTTATTCATCTATGGATTCTTCCATCCATAGAGCCCCCTAGATTTCCCCCAATTGTGAAGATAAAACCCAATTCTAGCTAGGGTTTATTCCTATATTGTGGGTAGTGTTGAGTATGATTCCAATGGAGTGGATAGTACTTGTTTATGATTGATTTAGTATTGAATCATGATATATTGATGATATTATATGTTTTCCATGGTTAACCCTAGTCTAATTGATGAAATTGATATCATGTGGGTTTATGCCATGAAAGGTGAAATTGAGGATTTATAGGTGATCTTCTAGAATTGATGTTATGAGTAGTAATTGTTCAAGAATAGAAACATGTAAACATGATTTAAACTAGATTTTAGTATATATGATGGATCATGACTAGTAAAGCTTGAAGTTGAACCTTTATGATGAATTGTGACTAGAATCACTTGATAATGAAGAATGTGATTAGAATGCCTTGAAATCTAGGTATGAATGATGATGGTAAGAAGTAAAGCTTTGAGAGTGAGGCTTGTAGTCATGAATGTTGAATCACCAGGACTTTGAGAGTAAAGTTAATATGATGAGTAGAAGTCTAATAGGTAGAATTATGGTGAAATACCTATACTCACCTAACTTAGCTTATAAATACTTGAATAAATAAAGTGATGAGATCACCTGAACATGGATTGATTGTCAAGGACATTCTTCCATGATACATGAATGTTAAACAAGGCTTAATAATATATCTTGGGGTGTATGTTTGGTCCCAAGTGGATATTGACAATGAGATGGAGTGTCACACAAGGTAGGGTTCGGCTCCAAGTTGAAAGGGGAACCACACCTAGTTGATGTGAGGACTATCCAAGATTAAAGGGGGAATTCTTACGTAGTAGAGTGGGTTTTCCCAAAGTTAGGTCTCATGAGATGGAACCTTCACATAGTGGAGTTTAAGGTTTCTAGTAGCAATCTCCATATCCAATGAACTAATACACGCTTAAAGAAGTATCTCCAAGTGTTCAAAAGCATTAATGGACTTAGACATGCTTAAGAAAGTATCTTATAGGGTCCATCTTAATAATGAACTTTGACATGCTTAAAAAAAGTGTCTCATAGGGTTCAACCTAATAATGAATTAAGATGTGCTTATGGGAGTACATTATAGTGTTCTAAGTCTTAAAGAGAGGGACTAGTTTCCAACCATGAAGTATGAGTAGAAGGACCTAAAAGTAGTACTTAGTATGAATGGTATTATGGGATGTCATTCATGCATTGCACAAGTATGACTTAAGATTATTCAAGAAAGTGTTCTCTTAGATGATGTATGTTTAGATAGGATTGTGCTAGAGTTGCCTTCCTTGTTAGTATTGGCTAAATGTCAGAGATTACCTTTGTTATGAGAGTTATGCAAAAGGATGAGATCCTACGGTGATTAGTATGATGGCCAAAAAGGGGTATATAGTATGAATGGTATTATGGGATGCCATTCATGCTGTTTTACTAAGAAAATATAAATAAAAGAAAAATGACTAAGTTTTCGAAAAATCGAATAAACTTATGGTTTAAGAGAAATCGAATTTCTAAAATAATAGAGTCGCTACTTAATTTTTTTAGTAAAAATCAAGAAAAAACCTAAGGTTTTCAAAAGACTCAAACAGATAAAATCAATTGAAAAGAAAGGGTGCGAAGTTCAATGTACAATCCGAGAAGGTGTTAGGCCCTCAGAATGTCCACTAACTTGCAGTTGACCGGCGATTTGACTAAAAATGACTTCGACTAATTTTAGAGATAATATTAACTAAGTAAAAATAAATTCGCTTTTTATTTATTTATTTTTATTTATATATTTGCATTTTTTATATTTAGTAGTATTATTATATAATTATCTTAAAGAAATAGGACTAAAGGAGATTTTTCTAATGGGCAATAAATTAAGTGTTGACAAGACTAACATTAAAATAAGAACTAAGCAATAAAATATATATACTTTAATTTGAAAAATAAAATGAAATGACCATCCATGGTAATTTAATTAAATTAAACCATAAGATAATCAAAGTGTTAGTCAAATATAATAAAATAAATGGGATAAGGGAAGAAGTATTGAATTTGGGAAAGGCCCAAATTCTCAAATCTGCAAATAAAATAATAATTCATTGGGCTTTTGGCCCTTTTTCCATCTTCATTGATCATGATATACACCAAGTGTATATTCGAAGTATTCACCATGTATACCGCCAATTCTCGGACTCCCGGACCTATACTTTTGTTTTAACTATGTATTTTCGTATTTTCCACTTGTATTTTTCACGTTTTGCCCTGTATATGATATTTTCTGACTGTATATCGATGTATACAGTAGGTATAACAGCTTGTTTTCGACTTTTTCGGAGCTTGAAAATTTAATTTTCAGCATTTATCTTGCTGCTTTCACATTTTTCTTCCCTGCAATTGACAGTCTGGCTGACTCGATAACGAAAGGAGATTTGAACCTTTATGGCTCAATTCAGGAATGCAAGGGAAAGAAATCCGTCATGAACTCTTTAAGTGCAGCGAGCTGGAGCAAGACGAGCGAAGATGACGACCTTCACCACAAAAACTCTAACACGGATAATAATCAGGAAGTCTGGGTAGAATATCCAACCCAAACACGGAAGCTAGGTTTCTCCTCTGTTTCCCTTAAAATGTAATTAGTATCTCTTTTGCTTAAGCTATGCTTAGGGCTAGGCAAAATATGGTTAAGATCGAAAAAATTGACCGAATCTATTTTTTTTAAATTTCGGTTTTGGTTTTTTGGTTATTTCGGTCAATTTTGGTTTTGATTTTCAATATTTCAGTTTTTCGATTCGGTTTTTGGTTTTTTAGCTTAAAAAATTGGTTAACCGAAAAAACCGAAATTAGATATATATATTCTTTAGTCTTTACCCCTTCATTAAATCTCAGCCCATTCCTTTAATAAAAATACAACTCTCAGCCCAATAGCCCATGCCCTGGCCCAAATTCCAATCTGAATTAGAAATCACTAATCTGAGACCACCGTAGTCCATAAGTTTCAACTCTCATTTCAGACTCTCAGTTACGCCACGGCTCCGAGCTCGTCTCTCAACTCGCATCTCTCATATCTCAGCTCGTCGTCTCAAGCCTACCGCTGCTCCTGGCTCGTCGTTGACGTTGATTGCTCGCAGCTCGCAACTGTTGTCTGCTCAGTGCTCGCGACTCAATAGTCAAAGGTCAGTGCTCACTGCTCATTGGCCACTGCTCATCGCGGCTTAAGTCTTAACTTCATCTAGAAATCTTTATTATGTTATATTCAATTTCAAATACAAGATGAGTACTTGAGTAGTTAGTATTGAGTGGTGTACACTGTACTTGTAACTTGTAACTGTAACAATTCTTTTTGCAATTTTCCCATGAAAAGCACTGATATTTTGTTCATTTTTTGCTCTTAAATGAATAAAACCTCAATTGCTAATGGAATATGTTATGGACTTCCGTGGCTGGGTAGATAGTAGGAGAACAAGAGAACCAAATTGAATGCCATCTAAAATCAGTCACCATAGATGTCTATTAGATCTTCATGTTTTCTTTTTAAGAAGAATCAATTATTCAGGCAAAGCTTATTGACAAAGATCTCACTGTCCAAAATCAGTATCCATTTACCATTAGCATTTACCAGTAACTTCTACAAATGTCTGATAGTTTGGACTTTGGCTTTCTTTTGCTTTTATACACTTTATCTCTTCTTTTTCGCTGATATGATTTATTGACCATTGTTTACATTATTTTTTTCGATTGCGAGTCAATATCTTAATACTATTTTTATTCCTTGCGGTCCAGGCTTCCTTTTGGCAGCAACAAAACTACTTTGGGGTTGATTTGACACCATTGCACGGATCTGCTACCAAGGATACTTTTCCCAGGTCAATATCCTATATATTAGTAACTCTTGCTTAGACTGTCTTTAGTAACAATACTTTTCTTTTCCCTGAATACATCACTTTGACTTGAACAACACTGTTAGAGCTTTATTTAATGTTCCATTTTCCTGCTATGTGGAGTTCTTTTATTTATTAGTTACCTGTACTTTTACATATGCAGTCTATGCTAAAATATCCAATTGTACTATGGAATCTTCAGAATATAAGGTTGTGTTTCAGTAGTGTCTGTTAGTTAGGGACAGATCAGTGAGTTGGTTAGTGAACTGTAAGTCTGTAATGTACTGCATGATTATTGTTCTTCTGAGTTCTGAACCGCAACTGAACTGCGTGAGTTTAATCATTAAATGCAAGTACGCAACTTTGTGATTATTTGTGTGATTTGTGAACTGTAATGTACTGCGTCTTTCTGATTGTTGTTATTCTTGTTTTTTCACTTTTTTACAAATGACACAAATTGAAAGTAGGATAAGTGGAGGTTCAAATGACAGCATACCTAACACCTCATCTCCCAATGAGGTTGAAGTTGATGTTGATACTTCAAATAAAAGAAAAAATATGGAACCTAGAGCTACTTGTTGGAAGCATTTTGACAAGTTCATTGATGAAAGTGGAGTTAAGAAAGCCAAATGCAAGTATTGTGAGAAATCTTATGCAACTTCTACATCGACTAATGGTACGCCGGCAATGAATAATCATATGAGAATATGTTTTAAATTTCCTCGTGACACTGTAGATAAAGGTCAAAAGCTAATTAATTTTCTACCATCTTCAACGGGAGCAAATGTCATAACCCAATTTCTCGAGTCATGATGACACCTACTATACCCTGCCAGTAGGTAAGCCAACCCGTAACCCAGAACATCAAGCAATGAGCGAAAGGGCAGAAACTAGCGAAAACAATAATCTAAACAAGAATAACAAGGCGGAAGCAACCCAAAATAAATATATACAGAAATCCCTCTCAGATGCTGGAAGTCACTAGTACAGAGTTATCTAATAAAGAGTACAAGTCCCAAAAGTGGACCACAACAGAGTGTGTCTCAAAGGCAACAAGACTAGCTAAACAAAAGAAGGACACAGAACAAACCCCAAAACGCCAAGTGCTCGCCCTTGTCTCCGAATCACAACTGCAAAAAAAGGCTAGAACTAATCACCGTTGGTAACTGATACTGGGACCTGCATCACGAAATAGATGCAGAGCGTAGTATGAGTACCAACGCAACACAACACATACTTTGTAGGCATCATAGGCCAACTGAGCAAAAAGGGTAAAAACAATAAGAAATGATAGAATCTAGACACAGAGATGTCAAAACGGATAAGAAAAGAAAACACACGAGCATACCAGAAACAAACTAAGTACACTAAACTAAACCTAACTGGACCTCATATGCCCAGAAGGTACACTCGTGCACAAGCTCAAATAAAACCTGAACGAACCCCCATAAGCCCGACAGGTACACGGAAAAGCTAAGTCTACTGAGAAAGAAGAAAATCGGGCTCTCAGCCCAAAGTAACTAAGATAATCCATCAGACTCCACCCATCCAGCAGTGCACTCCCAGCCCAGCTAGAAAGAGTGACCCTAGGGGGCACCCAACCAAACAGTCCACTCCCAGCCCAGCTAGAAAGAGGGACCCGTGAGTGAGGTAGATATCGCGAGTCGTCCTACCATGCAGTCATCTCTCAGCCCAGCTAGAAAGAGTGACTAGGGGACACCCAGCCAGCAGCACATTCCCAGCCCAGCTAGAAAGAGAGGCCTGGGGCGATCGCCGATATCACCGAGTCTACCCAGCTAGCGATACATTTCCAGCCCAGCTAGAAAGAATGACCCCGGGGGTGATGGTATCTCCAATAGGATTCAATCCAACAATAACCACCGTGGAACGCCGTCCACTCTAAGACATCACAGAAAAGGCTCCAAGCCTATACTATCTTAATCCCACGCCTCGAGTGATGCACCAAACCTTCGAGAATGCGTCAGAACCGCATAATGAGAGGGAGAAGATAGAGAAGTGCAGCAAGTAGCGATAACGCCTAATCTAAGGGTCAAACTATCAGACTCAAGTCTGCTATTCCAGTCAACAAGGAGCTAAGTCATCCGAACGATGTCGGCAGCAAGTCAAGGCTATCCGGCCCACACGGTCATAAGTCTAAGGTAATGCTAGCTTAACCTAGACTAAGGACATCATGCTTACGGTTAAGTATGAACAAGGCATACAATACATAGTATACAAGCATACAATATCATTTAGCACATAATCATGCAACTCTACTAAGCCGGTTAACATGATACTATACTCGAAATATGGCCAATCGATTCTAACATGAGGTATCTAATCAAAGTAAGGTAGGAAATTGGTACCCATCCCCAATTCACTCCAATCGACATGCTTTTACACAATTAAGCTCAATATAAAAGAAAGGAAGCCATAGCCAACCTTAAAGCCGATCGCGCGCTCTCCAAATCACTTTACCGGAGCTTTTCCTTTTCGAACAGTCTCAAAATGCTGCCCCGCTATCAAAATCATAGTCACAACGTTACTACTGTCATTTAGACACCAAAATCATAACAAACAGAGACGAGTCAATTTTGGAGTCAAAACGGGAATCGTGGGACCCGCACCGAACTGTCCAAATTTGACTCCTTCAAGAGACCCTAAACAGCACCCCAAACTTGTGTTCCAAAATGGAACACAATTTGAGGCTCAAAACACAGCAAAAACCAACAAGCAAGAAACCACACTTTAATCAACTAAAAGAAACCCTACAGCAGCAGTCTAAAGTAGGAATAAACAAAAATCGAAAGGTGCCCAACACTCTATGAACACTCTACGACAAAATCACGACAATTATCAACATGTGGGACTTCGAATCACCCAAAACCGAGCTAAAATGAGTGAGATATGACCAAAACAATAATACCAAAAACAAAGGCTCGAAAAAGGTACTGCAATCAAGTTTTATCGCGAAATTACCTCGAACTACGCGCACTCAACAACTTTTGAACACCCTATAGCGAAGCCACCGAAAATACGAAGCTAGCGCACTTCGAATCGCCTAAATCGGACAAAAGATGAGAGAGTTATGAGGGTTTAAGTTTTGGGAAATGTTGCTGGTTTTTCTGCAATAAATGGCAGATTTGCTGCAATTTTTCCAAAACTCAAAAACTCCGACGGGGTGCTCTGAACTCGTTCGGAACCCCGTGCACGCAAACGAGATATGCAATCATACCAATTTGTTATTTCGGACTCAACGGTGCAGTCGAAATTTCCATCAAAGGTCATCTCGATAAAAAGTGGGTCCCACTTCCAAAGGCCATTTTAAGTCAAAACCCACAAAAGGGCTCAAAAAGATATCAAAAACCTCGGGATACAAAAGAAGGGTCAATCTAGACCAAACTCGATATTCCAGAGCTAACCGCGCTAACGGAATTCTCATCCGAGCGCGTTTACTCAATATGTTGACCAAAGTCAAACTTAGGCTTAAACTTAAAGTTAAAACGCCTAATTGCACCGACTCACACTGAAAACCTCGGGAGTCATGTCGAGCATGCTACTAACCTAAGATGACCTTTTTGGAGCTGATGGAATCGTCAGAATTGGATTCCGATGTCATTTTCTTGAACTTTTGATAAAAAATGATCGTTCAAGGTTCATAAGCTCCAAAATACAAAAAGTCGCACCAAGACCAAATTAACGACTAGGTAACCGAGCTGTCAGTCCCAGCAAGTCATAAATGACTTGGGGTCGCTATAGGAACACTCTAAATGACACACAGAAGGCAAGACACAGAAATGACCTGAAGGGTCATTACAATGGAAGGGGTGATTAGCATTTGGAAATTTGACCAAGCACAAAGTAGGAGAGCTTTAGCCAAAATGATAATTGTTTACGAGCTACCATTTAATTTTGTTGAGAAAGAGGGTTTTAAAAACTTCATGAGAGTTATAGTGCCAAAATTTCATATTCCTTCTCGTAGAATCGTGACGAGAGATTGTTATGAACTATACCTTTAAGAAAGACAACTTTTGAAGAAGGTTTTCAAAGAAGTACGTCCAAGAGTTTGTCTTACGACAAATACTTGGACCTCTATACAAAAAATCAACTACATGTGTTTGACAACCCACTTTATAGATAGAAATTGGACTTTGCATAAAAGAATAATAAATTTGTCCTATTTCTAGTCATAAGGGCGGGGATATGACAACTTGCATTACTTATTGTTTGCTTGAATGGGGTTTGGATAATGTGTTTACTATTACAGTTGATAATGCTAGTTCTAATGATGTTACTGTGAAAGAAATGTCTAAACAATTGAGTAATTGGGGAACTAACATTATGGATGGTGACCATCTTCATGTGAGGTGTATGACACATATCCTTAATCTTATTGTGCAAGATGGGTTGAAGGAAATTGGTAAGTCTATCAAGCTAGTGAAACAAGCCGTGAAGTACATTAAACAATCTCCCGCAAGACTTAGAAAGTTCAAAAAATATTGTGAATCTCAATCGATAGCTTGTAAGAAATCATTGTGTTTAGATGTTCCTACTAGGTGGAACTCTACATATTTGATGCTTGATGTAGCACAACATTTTGAGCTTGCATTTG
>JAKRZT010009721.1:0-31551 GCA_029582215.1 Solanum sparsipilum | reverse complement strand
GTAACATGCTTATTCCATGTAATTTTTTCCTAAGTGTGGAGGAAGAGATCAAAATGAGGCTTGATTATATATATTGGCTAAGTGATAATATTTGGTGTGTTTCTTTATAGTAATTCCTGGAAATCTAGTTGGTAGAAATAATAGGAAGGTGAAAAATTCGTGGAAGAATTGGTTACCCCAAAGTCAATGAAGTGGCTATAGTAATAAACTTGAATAGGGTGTTGATATACATATAGATTAAGTACTAAGCACTCCTTAATTAGAATTCGATGTTTATTGTTTTAAGAAAAAGTAGCATTCTTGGGATGATAGTCCCTACAGAGCTATAGAGCATAAATCTCGTGATTTAGATTAATATGATCACATTATGTGTAGCATCTTGTAGCTCTGAGTTAGACTTGAACATGGTAAACTTATACAGTTAGACATAGACCTTGATAGTAGTAGTCATATGTATCCTTGTGGGAGTTATAGGTAGTAGCTTATGAAGTGTAGTGTTCACACAAGGAGCATATTGAGAGTGTTGCTAAGCTTAAAAATTATCAGTCATATCACTTAAAACATAATACACTCAACTTATTTCATGCCCAAAGTATTCATGTTTCATGTCAAATAACTTCAGATAGAGTATGACTCATATTCAAATCTATATTGTTCATGCTTTATAAACCCATGTCAGATGACTCAGATACTTAGACTATGTTAGTGCTTTATGTTCAGATGTCTTACACAAATCATGCCCGTAATTCTTCTATCCCACTTAGACCAAAGAATGCCTTTGATCCAGTGGTAAAGTGAGTTCATTTTTATAAGAGGATCGTGTGTTCAAAATCAGTCAACCAACACAATACATTCTACTATGAATTTTCTTTGTATTTTGAATCCGCTTGATAAAAATTCTAGGCCTATCATTTGTGATGAGAGTTCGATTTCTCATCTTGTAATTCCCTTTTTCTATTTCAACTTTGAAAGAAGAATATTCCCTTCCCCACAATTTCCATTAAATCTTACGATCGTTAGAGCATTTAGTCATCCCCTCCCCACCCCACCACCACACATGTATATAGGGGTGTTCATGGTTCAGTTTAGATAAAATCTTTAGTTAAATCAAACATTAATCAGTTTAATTAATTCTTAAATTATTAAAATCAAATCAAATATAATCATATCTAGTTATTTGATTGTTGTCGGTTTGATTCGATTTTATTTGATTTTTAAGAAACCTAATGCTATTTTTTTAAATTTTCCCTGTGATTAATGAAGAAGTTTTCATTCTTTTTCAACTTATAATACATTATTAGCCTTTTATTGTGGTGACTACACTTTTAAAAAAAATGTGAAAAAATATCTACAGATATATAAACTTTGATCAAATAAAAATAAGTTGATAAGAACCCAAAAAAAGAAGAAGAAAGTAAATCTCATAGCTATTTCTTTAAATAAATAAGTTTGAGCTCACGATTCTCTTTTAAGAAATGGACTTAAGGGGTAAAGTTCATTAACTAAATAAATTTTCCATAAGAAAGTATACAAAGTATTAAAACTCAATCTATCTTATATATATATACATAAATACAAATTTTGGGTATATAATTTATGGATTTGATTTTTATCAATTTATTTTTAACAAATTCAAATCAAATATTATTACTTTAAAAAAATTTAAAACCACTAAAATAATGAATTTATTTAATTTATTTTTTGATTCAGATGGATCTTTAACCAAATTTACACCCCTGTATATAATATAATATAATCATAAACATTTATATGATCATAAATTATTTTGTTAATAGTAAAAAAAAGTTTAAAATTAAATTATTTATAATTATAAAAAGGGAAAAAGACTCAAATTTGTCATCGAACTTTGAGAAAAAACTCATTTATGTCATTCGTTAAAAGTTTGACTCATCCATACCATTTTCGTTTGAGAAAAAGACCATACATGCCATTTTTTTGTTAATTGAAATGACATAGATGAGTCAAACTTTTAAGGATGATATAAATGAGCATTTTCTCAAAGTTGGATGACATATTTGAGTCTTTTTCCTTTACAAAAACTATTTAACGTGGCCGAAGCATAATTGACCATGTGTAAAAAATATTTTAGCAAAATCGAAATTGTTTTCAGTTAACAAATAATGACATGAATGTTCTTTTCTCATATAAAAATGATATAAATAAGCCAAACTTTAAACGGATGATATAAATGATTTTTTTTTCAAAATTTGATGACATATTTGAGTCTTTTTCCTAATAAAAATATGACCTTTTTTTGACATAGGCCAAAGAAGAAGTGTACCAATGGAAAGAAATAACTTGAGTGCAATGAAAAAATGGAAAATGGTCTGATATACCTCTCAACTCTGTCATTTAGAGCTGATATACACTCGTTATGAAAGTGGCTCATATATACTTCTACTTATATACAAATGACTCACATATACCCTTTTCCTCTGACGGAAATGAAAAAAATTAATTTGAGTTTAATTTTTTATTATTATTTTTTTAAAAATATAATCCCATATGAGTATATTTAATCCTCCTCAAACATATTTTTTTTTGACTTTTTTTGTTTCAATAACTAATTTAGATTTATTATTTTGATGGTCAAATTTATTTATGTTTCACTAATATTCTTGTAAAACTTATTGTAGATGACCAAATTTTTTTCTTCAAATACAAAAATTAAATTACAATATAGACAAAAAAAATAGTTTTAAATTTTTTTCTTTACACTAGGAATGAAAGAAAAAAATAAAATAAGAATAAGAAACTCAAATAATTATAATAAAAAAATTCAAAAAACAATTTATGTATGAAAAAAATTAAAATATACCTTGAACTTTGCTAGAAGAATCATATGTACCCCTCAATAGTTTTTAAGAAAATTAAAGTAAAAAATATAAATTTAAAACTAAATTTTTCACTTCCGTTAAATGAAGGGTATATGTGATCTCATTTTGTAACGGTAGGGGTTTATGTGAGCCGTTTGTATAATGATAGGGGTATATATGTGTCACTTTGATAACAATGAGTATATTAACTCTAAATAGCAAAGTTGAAGGGTATATCAAACCTTTTCCCCATGAAAATAATACAATTTGGTATATATAATGATAAATTCTTCCTTTCAAATAAATTGCTTATAACCCAAAGCTGAGGGTAAGGGGTAGTACTGACTACTGAGTAATGATAGAAAGGGAGGGGCAAAGAATCGTGTGGCTTGGGTTAACTTAACGTCTACGTTTGGGAATGACAGGGAAGTTGTACCTTTACTTTTTGCCTGTTTCATTTTTCAGAATACATTTACTTTCTCTAATCAAATCATGGCCATCCCAATTCCCATGTACTTTTAATAGTAATAATTTTGCACTCAAGAATCTCTATCATTTTTGGAGTTTTTGCAAATCTCTACCTACTAGTAGGCCCAAGTCCTTTACCCTAAATTTCAAAATGAATATCCCTAATTGTTTTTTCACTAGTAGATATTTGGATCTTTTAGCCCAAAGGCTATTTTCAAAATTTAATTGGACAAAAATACAAAAAATTTAAGAAGTTGGTGGAATAAAAACTCTTTATGATTTTTAAAATAAAAACTGGGGATAGGGAAAGGGGGAATGAGGGAGAGAATTACAAGGAGGGTAATCGTGTCTTCACCAACAAGGTGAAAGTTATGTATTCAACCAATCAAACTACTAATAGTTCTCACACTCTTTATGATGTCATCATTTGAAGTACAAAATCTATCATTCTGTAATGATCCTTTCGGTCATTTTCTTTGTTTTGCGATATTTTAACGTTTAGTGCTTTCTTATAGCGACCTCAAGTCATTTATGACTTGTTGGGACTGACAGCTTGGTCACCTGATCATTCGTTTGGTTTTTATTCATGTTACGTATTTTGGAGTTTTTGAAACTTGAATGATTAACTTCGGTCAAAGTTTCAGCTAAACCGTCTCGTAATCTATTTCTGGTGGTTCTGTTAGCTCCAAAACGTCGAATTTGGTCTAGTTAAATCTCTGGTTTGGATCCCGATACTTCCGGGCTCATTTCAAACTACTTTGTGATTTTTGGCTAAAATGGAGTCGTGCATGTGGGGTCCATTTTTTGTTGAGACGACTTATGTTGGAAGTTTTGACATCTCCGTTGAGTTTGAAATGCCAAAGTTGGTGGGGTAGCATAATTTGTTTGTGTGCACGGATTTCCGAGCCAATCTCGAGCACCCAAGCGGAGTCCATTGGGACTTAGCTAAATTTTCTAGTGCCTAATGTTGGTGTAGCCGCCTAGGTAGCCATGTCATTGCTTAAGCGGCGAAAGAGCTACTTTTGCGAACCTTGCTAGCAAAGGGATACCTGCTTAAGCATTCTTGCATCGCTTAGCGGCCAGGGTGCTGCTTTAGTGGAGCCTCATCCGAGGTCCCTACTGCTTTAGTGGTAATGTTGCAGCTTTAGCGAGGCCACTAAGCGCCCAATTGGCCGCTTTTGCAGCCATCGCTGGTAGTTAAAATCGATTTTTAGCTCTCATTTATCTAAGTGTTTAAACATTTTGAGACTTGGAGAGTTGGACCTCTTGTGGGGTTTTTAGTGGGATTTGTTAGGGATTGTGGGGAAGAGCTTCAGTATGTTGTTAGGCTTGTAATTCTCGCGTTATAACGATAAGTTTTCCCTCGGATCCTCTTTGTTTTGGTTCTTTAATTGTGAATTCTCAAGTTTATGTATGGACTGTTATGGGGGCACTTCGAAGCTCAGACTATGGTCATTTTCGGGGTACAAGCTCCTTGACCTTGTTGGGACCCATTGACGAAACCAATTTTGGGATTCCTTATGCGGGTCCTATAAAAACATTTTAACTTGTTTTTAGTTTCAACTTCAATTATTGCGTATCGGGTGTCTAAAAGACTGTATTGATGCTGAGATCACTAATATAATAGTGTGGAATCATTCGGAGGCGGCTCAGAAGGGAAAAACTTTGATCTAAAGGTGTTTGAGTGTGCATGATCAGTTTTGAGGTAAGCTACGACTTGCTATCCTTAGACCATGTTTGCGATTGTACTAGCATGCTAATTAGCTAAGTGTGGGGTGGGTTTCCAGCACGATTTCATGATATGTTCTTTACTTGAATTGCTTTGACCTTATTTCAGTTATTCCAGGGGATAATTTTAGTTTCACATGATTTGGTTATATCTGTTTGTGCCCATGAGTTGATATTAGGCTAAAATGGTCTTAGTATTGTTGTTTATAAGTCTTAACCTAGATTTGGATAGAGGTTATTTAAAAGTTGATTTTCAGAACCCGTGGGGCTAGTTTCAGGTTGAAGTTGGGCTAGATTTGACCCTACAAGATAGATTCTGACCTTCGAATAGTCTTATTAGTATCTTTGGGTTGATGGGTGTGGTGAGTAATTTCCTAGACTCATTCATACACATTTTCCCTTTTTGCATTGTAGCTAGTCTAATCAAAGATTTTGGGATAGTCTGGGGTTCTGTACAACTGATTCGATGTAAGAATTTAGGAGCTGGTAGGTGTTTGTGTGACCATATTGATGTAAGATTCTGCGGTCGGATCGGCCTCTCTGAGGACTAATAGGTTCTTATAAGGCTTTTCGATGTAAGATTTCGGGAGAGACTAGATATTCCGATGATATATTTTGAGATAAGTTAGGTTCTATCAAGGCTTTTCGACATAAGATTTCGGGGAGGACTAGCCATTCCGATGTAATATTTCTATACGTCAAATAATAGTTGATCATTTTACCAAAGGGATATCTAGAGACTTGTTTGTGAAACATGTTAACACTCTAGATTTACTTAGGATATGATAATATTTCAATATTGAAAAATAACTTGGTTGTTATAATATTTTCATCAATATAAGAGTATTGAATTTATATTCATATCTCATATGCATGTGATAATGTTTTAAAAATAGAGTGATTCAGACAAGTTGCGAGATTGGTTCTCTTTCACGCGCAATTGCCTCTTACGTTGTAGAACGTGAAGAGATGATTCCACTGTCATTATGACTTGTTTATAAGTCAAACAAGAGTCTCTCCAAGAAGAAGAGTTTGAGGATTATTGAAGAGAGAAACTCAAGTTAGACATCTAGAGGTGTCTAGACCAAGATCTGCACGATGTTAATGTGACACCCAGAATTTTTTTGAGCTAAGACTCAAACCATGCTTCGTTGTGAGTAAGATTTTTACTGAGGAATTTAAATTTTCTTAAGTGTTAAGGTCACTAGATGTAGCACCTTGAGTTCCAAAAAGAACTAAAGAGAGTTCATTCAAGTCCTTCCTAGGTTCTTTTATGTTTTGGGTAAACTTCAAACGATCATAACTTTTAGCACAAGATGAATTAGGTGGCCCATAAGATATCAAATGAAATATATATGAGTCCTCTTTCCAACGCCATCAAGTTTGCTAAATTTTGAGCTCGGATGATGGAGATATAATCATTTGAGTGCAGCCTCTCTAGATAGGGTCTTTCTACTCGAACTAAGGAGGGGTATTTTAGTCTTTTCCTTACCCACACTTAGTCTAAACACGAATTACACCCGATAAAGGGTCTAAACTGATTAGAATCAGTTTCATTCATCCCCAAAGCATTTAGGGTTTTAGAGAGAAGATTCAAGAGGAGAAAAAGTCCAAGGTTTCAAGCTTTAGTTTAAGAAATTCAAGATTTTGCCAAGAACCTAGTTCTTTGAGGTATGCAAGTTTTCATAGTGTTGAGTTCGTTCACCCACACACTAATCATGAGTTTCTTTTGCGTATCTATCCATAATATTGAGAAATTTTAGTTCTTGATAAGTGTTCTTGAAGTGTTGCTTTCGTTCTTGAATTACGATGGGTTTGATGAGTTCTTGAGATGAATTTGAGGGTTGTTTTTCAGTAGATTTTTGTGTACTTATGTAGAGTATTCAAATCTAAGTGAGTTGGGAATAAACCATTCGATTCTAGGCGAATTAGAGCCAAAAATTGAAGAATAAAATTCGTCGAAAGATTCAGGGGAGGGGTTGGGGCGGCGTACTCCAGTAGTGCGCCAAGATGATGTCTCTGAAGTTTAGGGGCTGGCGCCCCACGCCAGCAGTGCGCCAGGGTCGCATGCCCCCACCCTTTTTCCATCGTTTGCTCCGTCTAAGTCCTTTTAAAGTGTACCTTTACTTCTTATTGATTCTAACTACTCTAAACTACATCTAAACATCGAGAGATCTTTCATAACATGAATAATAACCCTTGAATTCATAATTTTAATCAAGGAAGAATTAAGAGTAATGTTTGAGAAAGTTCATTTGAGTCTTTTCGAGGAGTCTTCTACAATTACTTATAAATTATTTCAAGACTTGAGTAAGTGAGTATAAGAATGAGGAGAATGTATTCATGAGTCGACATCATCATTGAGATCCTTGAGATCCTTGAGTCGAGTCGTTCATGGCCATAAATTCCGCTATGAACTCCATAATTTGAGTATCTTTGAGAGGAGTAGTATCTTCAAGTTCTAAGTCTTGAGTATTGAGTTCCTAATCCTTTTGAGATTATATTCTTAATCATGGGACTACTACATGTTATCCATGAAGATCCTTGAGTTGAGTTGTTCATGTCCATAATTCAGCATGAACCCCATGAGTCGAGTAGTCTTGAGATGAGAAGTATCATTAAGTCCTTGAGTTGAGTAGTTCATGCCCATAATTCCGCACGAATCCTCTAAGTCGAACATTCTTGAGATGAGTAGTATAATTGAGTCCTTTAGTTCTGGAGTTGTTGAGTTCTACATATGTTTATTGAAAAAGTTGAATTGAGTTGTTCACGTCCATAATTCGGCATGAACCCTATTTTGAGAAGTCTTTTATAATAATTCATAATTTGTTTAAAGACTTGAGTAAATGAGTATGAGGATGAGTAGAGTCAAGTTTCATTTTTTTCAAAATAATATATGGGAACTAAGTATTCCCCAGAGTAAATATTTTTACATTTAAGAAGAGAGGAAACACCGATTTTCAAAAGGTTCATGAGCAATTTTGAGTACTATCTCTTTTAAGAGAAATCTTTTTGGATAATAATCTCAAAGTTGATGTCACACCCCTTTTTTTAACGTTAATATTGAAGGTTTTGAAAAAAAAAGAGTTTTTCCAATTAGAGTGACATTTCGAAAAGAGATTTTTTTTCAGAGTCGCTACTTAGAATTGAGTTTTGGTGTTCCAAGTCACCTCATTTAAATCCCTAATCAAAAGGAAATGACTCTTAATTTTGTTGGTATGCGAACTAGATTTCTAGGCAAATAATTCTGTTGACCGAGGGAAAGGTGTCAGGCACTCCTCGAATTCCGTGGTTCTAGCACGGTCGCTTATTGACTTATGTATGAGTTGACTTAATTTTTTGGATATATTATGTTTATGAGCCTAATTTTTTTTTTTTACTGATGTCCCACTTCTTTGATTTATTTTAAACTTACTTTTAAATTGTCTTGTTTTATTAGTGTCACAAATTATTGATTTGTTTGTATTTCAAGACTAAAATTAGTGTAATGTTCTTCAAGTAGTAGAAATATGCCTATTATTAACAGTCTAACCATACCCCTAATAGTTTCGTTAAATAAAATTTAATTGATCAAAATCATTTAAAAGCCCAAATATTCTTGTATAAGTCGATGGGTTATAAATCATTTTCTTAATTAATTATTGCAACTTACTAAAGATAAAATTCAACAACCCAAGTTAATTACATATATTAATATAAACTTGTTAATTTAACACTCTAAAAAATCATCACTCGAAACGAAATGCAAAGAAAAGTTTCAAGTTTATTTTAATTTAAAGGGAAAAAGGATAAATATACCCCCGAATTATCATTTATGGTACGCCAATACCCTTCGTTATACTTTTAGATTGTGTATACCCTTACCGTTAATATTTTGGAATGTATATACCCTTAGAATAAACGGAGGGACACGTGTCATGATCTTAACGGTCTATCCAAATTTAATTTAGTTCTTACCCATAATTATAAAAAAATCCACCCATCTTAACGATCTATCCAAATTTAATTTAGTTCTTACCCATAATTAAAAGAACCCACCCATCTTTCACAATCTTAACCCATCCATAACCCAAATTGTAACCAAAAGCACCCAAAATTAAAAGAGAAGTTACGGTAAGACAATCAAAACTCTCAAATTCCTCTATTCATAACTTCTACAACAAACACTTATTTCAAACATTTAGATTTGAACAACATTTTCGAATGAAGAAGAAGAGATTTTTTTTTCCAGAAACCCTTTGGACAATTTCTTATTCTTCATTTTCTTCAACAAAAAACCTTTGTAGAATATTTCGATTAATTTGGCTGAAATCACTCATAAATATTTTGATTTTGAATGTATGAAATTGGAAAAACATGATGAAACTCAAATCCCTTAATTCAATTTCACTTATAAAGCAACCACTAAGTCTTAATCTCTTGTCCACACTCAATCCATTAGAAAACCATTTTTAACTTTCCACAACTTTTGGTATTTTCCTAACTTTTATTGCATATCCATCTTTTCATGCCTCTAGGAACACATAAAAAGCACCATGATTGAACAAAAACTAGAGAATGAAGCAGCCCACAAGTTGTTTGTGCTGACAAGGTGCACGACAGTTATGCTAACACTGAAGAAATGTAAAATCAAATGGTGTTTTCTCATCTGTTATGTGCAGGGCTCGAAGGACTAGAAGAAAAATAATTAATTTGTAGGAGAACTGACATGAGTGGGTGTTTAAGTTAGGTTAGATTGAGGAAGAAGAAGAGGGTTTTTAACCCGGTTATGGATGGGTTAAAATTATAAAAAATGGGCGGGTTTTGTTTAATTGTGGGTAATAATTAAATTAAATTTGGCTAGGCCTTTAAGATTATTACACGTGTCCCTCCGTCTATCCTAAGGGTATATACGTTCCAGAATATTGACGGTAAGAATATACACAACCCGAAAGTATAACGAATGATATAGACGTACCATTTATGATAGTTCGGGGGTATATTTATTCTTTTTCTCTAATTTAAATTTAAATTTTAAGTTTCTCAAAGAAAAAAAAAACACAACTTTATTAAGTGTACAAAGTGGGAAAGTAACTTAATTCATTAGAACTAAATTGCATCCAAAGTTTCGTATATTAAACAAATACAAGATAAGAATAGACTTTTAAGCATGCAAGAAATAATGACATGTTATACAAAATTTTGCTCTAACTTTAATGATATAAATATTCTCAACCTACTTCATATTATAATGCCAAAAATTAGACACACATAAATTTGAGCAACTCCATAACATTGGAATCACATCTTATATAATTACGAATCAAATCATACAATACAAATAAAATATTACCTATTGTGAGAATTAATTCACAAGAAAAAAAACCACAATCAAGAACTACGAACTTGAAACCACGAAAGTAAACCTCGAACTCAATCTTTATTTTCCTTTTATCAGTCGTACGTGTTGGTTGATTTGGGTTGTTGTTTGAAAATAAATGACAAAAAAAATATTTTTTGGTTTTGGTTTGTTGCGCGAGGCTTCGATATTTTGATGCCTTTTCAAAATGTCACTCTAATTGGAAAATCTATTTTTTTTTTCAAAACCTTCAATATTTGCGTTGGAAAAAAGGGTGTGACAGAGGATAACCAGAGTTCGAACTTATAAATATTGACTTATGTATGACTGTTTTATTTAATTTTTCATTTATGCTTTTTTTTTATATTATATTTGTTGACTTAATGTGCTAATTGTCTACTTATTTACTATTTTAATATTATTTGAATTGCATATAATTGTCTTTTCTCGCAACCCCTATGAGTCTTCAATAATACCATAATGGGAATTGCGACTGCGCACCCCACTTCTGTTAAGATATAGCCAGTGGATGTTCGATCTATGGTGAAAGATTTTTAGTCACACATGTTTAGGATGGGGAGCACCCATGCATAAAGTTGGAAAGTGCTGCGACCGGTACGTTGCTACTCCCCAACTTGAGTTGTCCGCTTGTTTTACATCAAGTCTAGATACCTTTCTCCCTCAAGTTTATCCTTACTAGAACTAAAACCAGATATGGTTATCCCTAGTAGGTTCTACTTATTTGAATCATTTGCATTTGACTTAATGAGATTTGACATAGGGATCAGAATATCAAAGCCTCACGCAACAAACCAAAACCAAAAAAACATTTTTTTGTCATTCATTTTCAAACAACAACCCAAAACAACCAACACATACGACTGAAAAAAGGAAAATAAAGGTTGAGTTTGAGGTTTACTTTCGTGGTTTCAAGTTCGTAGTTCTTGATTGTGGATTTTTTTTCTCGTGAATTAATTTTCACAAAAGGTAATATTTTATTTTTACTGTATGATTTGATTTCTTGATTATATAAGATGTGATTCCAATGTTATGGAGTTGCTCAAATTTATGTGTCTAATTTTTGGCATTATAATATGAAGTAGGTTGAGAATATTTATATCATTAAATTTAGAGTAAAAATTTGTATAACATGTCATTATTTCTTGCATACTTAAAAGTCTATTCTTATCTTATATTTGTTTAATAGACGAAACTTTGGATGCGATTTAGTTCTAATGAATTAAGTTACTTTCCCACTTTGTACACTTAATAGAATTGTGTTTGTTTTTTTTTTCTTTGAGAAACTTAAAATTAATTGCATTTTGTTTGAGTGATGATTTTTTAGAGTGTTAAATTAACAAGTTTATATTAATCTATGTAATTAACTTGGGTTGTTGAATTTTATCTTTAGTAAGTTGCAATTATTAATTAAGAAAATGATTTATAACCCATCGATTATACAAGAATATTTGGGTTTTAAAATAATTTTGATCAGTTAAATTTTATTTAACGGAACTGTTAGGGGTATGGTTAGACTGTTAATAATTGACATATTTCTACTACTTGAAGAACATTACACTAATTTTAGTCTTGAAATACAAACAAATCAATAATTTGTGACACTAATAAAACAAGACAGTTTAAAAGTAAGTTTAAAATAAATCAAAGAAATGGGATTGTCACGATCCGAGTCTACACCCTGGATGTGGCCGACACCCAAGAACCATTGGCGGTCCCCAAGTGAACCCTCATCCTGGCTGACTACAAGAGGAAGACTAACTTAAACATACAAAAGCTTAAAAACTGAATTAAATTCAACTTTAAAGTAATCTGAACAATACTCAAGGATACTCAAAACTACTCAAACTTACTCAACTCAGAAGTACTCAAGGATAAGATACTCAACTCAATAATAAGGTTCTCAACTTAGTGAAATGGGGCTCGACTCAACAATAAGGTACTCGACTCAATGAAGTACAATTCAACTCAAGATACTCAAGAATAAAGCAATAATAAAAGATGCAATTTATGGAAAACTTTTAAAACAGTAGATAGCAACTCAATGTATTGAAGAATACAATAACAACTTAATCTGTATATAATAAAATATAATATAACTTGTGGGAGATTCTCTAACCGACAACCATCACTATGAGCTATGTGATGATGTAGCGTCTCGCCCATACTGCCAGAACTGTCATATACTTTGCCAGGGTATATAATCTCTCAACTAAGTGGATCCACTAGTCTATGCTAAAAAAACATTAAGGAATCATCTAAAAAGTATGACCTTTCTACCCACATTGGCTACATGGTTTATGGGGGTTGTGAGTTATATGAACTCTCCCCATATTAGTGCTCAATACTACTCCCAAAATATACCCATCTCATATGTTTAAAAACATAACTCTTTCTGTGGTTTGAGATTATTATTCAAAATCTTTTTATTACTCAAAATCTTTCTCTAAAAAGAGAAATAACTCAAACTGCTCAAAACTCTTTTGGAAATCTCAGGTTCCTCCTCTTTTAAATGTGAACATTTACTCTTGGGAATATTTAGTTTCCATATATCATTTTAAAGAAAATGAACTCGACTATAATCTTTCTCAACTCAAGTGGTCAAGTCTTAAAACAAGTTTAGAAAAATTTGTAAAAGACTCCTCAGAATAAAGTTCATGCCGAATTATGGACGTGAACGACTCAATTCAAGGTTTTCAATAACCATACATAGAACTCAATACTCGAGACTCAACAACTCAAAACTCAAGAACTTCAATGGCAATACTCGTTTCAAGAATACTCAACTCAGAGGGTTCATGTGGAATTATGGGCATGATCAATCTCAACTCAAGGACTTCATGATACTACTTCATATCAAGAATGTTTGACTCATAGGGTTCATGCGGAATCATGGGCATGAAAAACTCAACTCAAAGACCTTCATGGTTAACATATGATAGTCTTATGATTAAGAATATAATCTTAAAAGGATTGGGAACTCAATACTCAAGACTTAGAACTTGAAGATACTACTCCTCTCAAAGATGCTCAACTTATGAAGTTCATGCGGAATTTATGAGCATGAATGACTCGACTCAAGGGTCTAAAGAACATTATGGAACTCATGTAGATAACTTTCACTCAAGCCCTCTCGGTCCTAGAGTGTTAACAAGTTTTATCCTTGCTTACGATAGTGTTAAAGTTCTTTCTCTCGAACTCGAACTTTGACTCCATTTCTTCAGAATAATTTAGCTTTTTCCCAACTATCATTTTTCTCTCGAACAAATGAAAGATACATGCTAACTCTAATGCGTGCACTCATTAGAATACATGAATAATGAAAGCTAAATTATAATTTGCAGATACAAATTGCCTTCCACTCGTCTTGCGAAATTAAACTTAGATTTGCGTCATAGATCCCACAATCCCAGTTATGGTATTTAGCCACTCATGATTTCACGTAAACATACAGAGTTATATAATGAAAATATGATAAGAAAGTAATTACGAAAATATGCAAAATCAATAATCACTTTGATGATTCAAAAACCGATAATCCAACTTCGAAACTGATTTAATGTTAATTGTTCAAAATTTAAAGCTAAGAATATTTGAAACTTCGTCATTCGTTCAAGATAAGACGAGATAAAAACTAAAATCGCCCTAATCATTCAAATAAAAAGTCTAAAAAGAGTCCTACTCGAAGTAGGATTGAGTTGTCACGCAACTTCACAGCTTCCACCATGGTCCGTCAAGGGCTTCACGGTCCGTGAAGCCCTTCTTGGTCTTCACTTGAACTCATCCAAAATAGGTTCTTTGAGGCCTGAACACTGGATTATCACCATGGACACCACCACGACTCGTGACAGTTACCATAGTCCGTATAGGTGTCCATGGTCTTCACTTGGCCAATTCCATTTTCAGCTTTTTGAACATGTTCATTGGATCATCTTCACGATCACCACCACGGGCCGTTATGGTGACCACGGCCTGTGGGGCCTTTCGTGGTCTTTACTTGATTTTCCTTGCACTTTATCTTCCCAAGACCCAAACACTGGCTTACCTTCAAGATCATAACCACAGACCGTTGTGAGGACCACAGCCCGTGTGGTCGGCCGTGGTTTTTACTTGGACCAATCCAATTTCAACTTCTCCAAGCCTTCACACTGGAAATGTATCACAATTGGCACCAAAGTTCATGACAAGGACCACGACCCGTCTAGGTGCTCGTGGTCTTCACTTAATCACACTCATCTTCTGCTTCTTTTTTTCATGTTTCCACACATGCAAGAATTTGTCTACACATTCATCAAACACATCCAAGCTTACAAAAATACACTCGATTCTAGTATTAATCCTCAGTTTTGAGCATTAAATGTGCCAATATTTCATGGCGCATCAACGACTATTCTCATTATCATACTTACTTCCTCAAAACTTAGTTCAAATCGATAGTTGATCTTAAATGATTCACACTTGAACTCAAAGACTTTTTTGAACTCTACTATTAACTCTCTATTGAATGTAAATTATGAATTCAAGAGTTATGACTCATGATACGTAGGATCTAATGATGATAAGGTATACTCATGAATACATTCTCCTCATTCTCACACTCACTTGCTCGAGTCTTGAAACAAGTTATTAGAAGTTGTAGAAGACTCCTAAAAAAGACTCAAAGGAACTTTCTCAAAATGTTCGGAAGAACTCTCAAAACTTAACTCTTAGCTCTACCTTGAATTTGAATTATGAATTCAAGGTTATGATTTGTGATAGGAAATGTATCGCGATGATTAAAAGCGTTTTAGATAGTTAATCATGAGAAACAGTTGAAAAACACTATCTGGGGAGCAAGTCTGCGACGCAAAGATGAATTATAATGTTTGGTCGAAATAATTTTTAAAACAACGGAGTCCGCATTCTCTCCGCGATGCGGTGAGAAAAATATTTCACTTCTGAGGAACAGGTCCACGAAGCGGACCTGGTACCTATTTTCTGTTCGACTTTTCCTTCCTCGTTCTCTAACCCCAATTCGCGTAAATTCGATTCTTTTTCTCAATTTCTCTTTAGATTCAGATACCTAACACATGTACACAATAATCTACTCATAAATTAATCTAAAATCAACATGATTTCCTCAAGAACTCAACAATCTCATCCTAACTCAAGAACGAAAGCCAATTTCATGAGCACAATTCAAGATCTTCAAACTTTCAACTTCCTAGAATGAATTTCACTGAAATAAACATGATTGGCGCATGGGTGAACGAACCCAATGCTATGTGAACTTACATACCTCTTAGGGATCGAATCCATGGCGAAAATACGTAACGACTCTCAAGAATCTCGACGAACGCCTTGATCCTTTCCTTTTTTTTCTCCTCTTTTCTCTTCTTTTCTCTTCTTGAACTCTCAACCAAAACCCTAAGTGTATATTAGGATTATAAAACTGAACCTAATAGGATTAGACCCTAAAAGCCTTACTAAAAATAAATTAAATCTGATTGGGTAAGGAAAAGACCAAAATACCCTTTACTATTTTCGGGTAACTTTCCTTAACTGGGCAGATTGACTTCAAAATGCATATCTCACTCATCCGACCTCGAAACTTAACAAACCCAGTGGAGTTGGAAAGATAATTCAAATACCTTTCATTTTCCATCTTATGGCACACCTAACTCATCCTATAATATGAGTTATGGTTGTTTGAAGTTGACCCAAAACTTAGAAGAGCATAGGAATGACTTGAATGAACTCTCTTTAGTTCTTCTTGGAACTCAAGGTGCTACATCTAGTGACCTTAACACTCAAATTTTTTTAAATTCCTCGATAAAATCCTACTCACAAAGAAGGATGGTTTGAGCCTTAGCTCAAAACAATTCTGAGGTGTAACAGAGACATAAGTAAAAAAAATTAGGCTCATAAACACAATATATCCAAAAAATTAAGTCAACTCATAAATAAGTCAATAAGCGATCATGCTAGAACTACGGGACTCGAGGGGTGCCTGACACCTTCCCCTCGGTCAACAAAATTCCTTACCTAGAAATCTAGTTTGTAGACCAACAAAATTAAGAGTCATTTCCTTTTGATTAGGGAATTAAATAAGCTGACTTGGAACACCAAAACTCAATTCCAAGAGGCGACTCTGAAAAAAAATCCCTTTTCGAAATGTCACTCTAATTGGAAAAACTCTTTTTTTCAAAACCTTCAATATTAACATTGGAAAAAAGGAGTGTGACCGTTGAGGATGAGGAATTTTATTTTAAAGCATATGAGCTAAGTTATATTTTGAGAGTAGTATTGAGCACCGATATGGGGGAGAGTTCAGACAACTCACAACCCCCAGACACAATGTTGCCAACGTGGGTAGAAAGGGTCATCTTTTTAGATAATTCCTTATTTATTTTTAAGCATAGACTAGTGGATCCACTTAGTTGAGGAGTTCTATACCCCGACAAGGTATATGACAGTTCTGGGAGCGTGGGTGAGACGTTGTATCATCACATAGCTCATAATGATAGTTGTCGGTTAAAGAATCACCCAATCAAGAGTTATTATTGTATTTTTACGTACATTTGAGTTGCTATCTATTATTTTACAACTTTCCATGTATTGCATCTTTTATTGTTTCTTTATCCTTGAGTATCCTGAGTGAGTACCTTATTGTTGAGTTGAGCCCTATTCCACTGAGTTGAGTACCTTATTATTGAGTTGAGCCCTATTTCTCTAAGTTGAGTTGAACTATGTTTCACTGATTTGAGTACCTTATTGTTGAGTTGAGCCCTATTTATCTGCGTTGAGTTGAGTGAGTTGAGAAAAGGTAAGTATGTTTCTTTTCGATCAAGTTCAAGCTTATATATTTATGCTTTAGAATTCCCCTTACATGCTCGTACATTCCATGTATTGACGCCATTTGGTCTGCATCATTTCATGATGCAGATATAGGTATTCCGGATTATCAACAAGCATTTTGTTGAGATCATGTGATATTCTAGTCAGCTTTGGTGAGCCTTCTTATATTCCGGAGTACTTCTCTTTTACCTTATAGTTAGTAGTTTGGAGATGTCGTGGGTTTTGTCCCGATATTCTTTTGTAATAGTAGAGGTTTCATAGATAGATAGAGTTGGGGAGTTTTCTGTATTTACTTTCTTTTGAAGTATTGTACAAACTTTTTAAAAGGTTGAGTATTTGAGTTCAATGAATTTTATTCAGTTTTAAGTCTATGTATGTTTGAATTAGTCTTCCGCTTGTAGCCATCCATGATGAGGGTTCTCTTGGGGACCACCAATGATTCTCGAGTGCCGGCCACGTCTAGGGTGTAGACTCAGATCGTGACAGTTAAATAATTAAAAGAACGAGACACATGCACCATCACAAGCTGAAAATATTGTAGCAAGTGTTCCATACCATGTGTGCTAAGCAACCAATGAGTTAATGAAAGAATGGTTCTCTGTTTTTTCATTGTGTGAGACCCCAAAAAGTTACATTATTTTTTTATTGGAATGCTCTTTAACCTTTGACTATTTCTTGAAGTTCCAATCAGTGTTCCTACTTTAGCATATCATCAATAATCATAAATGATTCGATAATGCAGTGTATAGCTAGAAAAGCAATTGATTTGAAATAAATAGATTCAAGTAGAAAGGAAAGACAAATTAAAATGAATAATTTAATTTGTATACACAAGCTGGTTATTACACTTATCGTATAAGTATCGAGTGTAATTGTGTATATATAGTTAAACAGAACTCTAGTTCTCCTTCTTAAGATGACGAGAGATCAAATAAGTAACTGTTGGGTTTACCATTTTCATTGGTTCTTCCACTTTCCATTTTCTCTTTTTATTTCCCATTCACACCTTGCTAAACCCAACAGTAACTACTAAAGTAGTGAGTAATTTCAGGGTATTATGAGTAAAAGTATGTTCATATAATTAACGAATTCTTTTCACATGTGATTGAATTTCTATGTGGAGCTTGTAAGCTCTTAACGCTCACAGGTTGCACGAACTATTTGTAGTGGGAGTTAAGTGTCTTGTTGATGTCGCAATGGCATGGTTTTGTCCACTCTGTGCAAAGTGAGAGATATACACTTTTCCTCTTGGCTCATGGGTCATGGATCGCCTATATTAATTGACCCTACCCGATATTTAAATAGAGATAAGATAAGAATAATAATTTCTTTAAAGAAGTTGCTACATGTTGTAATTATAGAGGGAGCAGTTCTAGAGTAATTGTTGTTGTATTCTCGATATACGGATGTTGTACTATTTGTGAGACATAGTAGAAAAACAAGAGAGAGAAAAAACATTTTTGACTTCTCTTTTTCTTCCACATTTAACACCTAAAAATAACACCAAGTGATGGTCTAATTCCTCCACCGGCTCCAAGATCTGCCCCGTGAACCTGTTTTGCACCTGTCGTAATCATGTTCATGTCCATTGTTATTAGTATCATGTGGTAGATTCTAGTAATTTGGGAGTTTGTATAACTTTTTACATATGAGTTGATATCATTATAGGACATGATCATTGTATACTTGAAATATTGTTCATTGACTTGAGTAATTTTTTATTGTGTGAGCTTTAATAAAAGTGTCTTTTTCAATCGTAAGTATTATCTATCAATTTCACGTAAGTTAGTTTGGTCTTTGTAACGACCTACTCCGTCGTTATTCTAAAGACATTTTGTGTGGAATCCTGAAATTTTTTTAAATGCGCCACCAATTTAAAATTTGGATGACACAGTAAAAATTTTAAAATTTGAATGTGATCCGGGCTGACATCATCTCGCCATAGTGAAAAAATATCCCCACTATGACGGCACCATTGTAGTGGCATGTCAGCTGCTAGAGCAGAGGGTGACGGGATAGAAACTCGAAAATATTGATTCTTTTAATTTTACTCATCATCTTCAGTTAGAGAAAGGATAAGGGTACTCTTAAATCCTCCTAAGCTGCTCCAAGTTTGGGAACAATGGAGAGGAGAGATTTCAGCACAAAGAGGGTCAAAACCCACGAATTTCAGGCCTACATCCGTCAAGATACACCCACAGAGCCAGAAGCACGTTTACAAAATTCTTCAATAATTACTTGGCGTCCAAGTAGGCTAGGCTTAACTAAGTTATTTTTAATTGCATATTACTTGTAATGTGATGAAAGATTTCATGCCTAGGTTTTCGGGTATGGAATTTGCATGGTTAAATGTGTTGTTAATTGTTGTGTAGAATGATAGGACACTAGATGAATTACAATTGACTCTTGATAGTTGTTAGGTGTTATCCTAGGCGTAGTAACTTATATGGTATATTTAAGATTATAAAATTCAACGACGATATTTGAATATATTATATACATCTTTGTCACACGATTCAAAAGCTCTCATTACTTTTTACAACTCATGTCTTGTTAAATTAAAAAAAGCATAAAATAAAACGAATGAGTAACACAATATTCTAAGAAATAGGAAAATAAAACAATAAAAACTTAATATTATTGCTTTCTTTCAGATATAATTATAACAACCTTTCAATCTCCATACAAAAATTATCACAAAATTTCATCGAATATGACGTTTTTTAAAATATAATTATAATAAATATATTTCAACCTCCTACAGAAAGCATCACAAGATTTCACAAAACAAGACTACCCTTTAAAGTTAACTTGATGCGAACTAGTATCCCAATAAAGTCCAATTTCATCACCAGCGCTCAATCCACTATTTGTGAACAAATCCGCACAAACTAGTTCATAGTCATCATTTGACATAAGCGCTTCTATATTATTTAGGGTTGTTTTCTTTAGTAACATCTCATATTGATGTTTTCCTTCCGTTACAAATTCGACCATGCTCAATAGCCAATATCGAAAAACATGTTGAAAAATGTCTGTGGATGACAACATCAATATCTTGGAGGCATGCTCCAAATGCTTGACAACCTTCTTGATCTGCCATGAGTTCTGTGGATCTATGCCAGACTTCTTCTTCTTTGATGGGATGAACTTGTATATGAATTTCATCTTCATGATAATGATCGATAATAAAAATAAATATAGAAAAATGTGTTTAATGATTTCTTACAATGTTGAGAAAAAATGGGTAGGAATTTATAGAGATGTTTTGGTATTAAATTTTGGAAGTATATAACATTATAATTACTTTTCTAATAAAGATTGATTTCACACAATTATAATCAGATTATTGCGATTAATTATATTTTAAATTTTTCTCATAACTTTCCTTAGACAACTTGATTTAATGAATCTCGCATTCAAGCAAGTTTTAAAATGTAATTACAAGTATTTTTATTTAATAAATTTATAATAAATAATGATCAATCGATTATAATAAATCAAATTACACTAATGCTTAATTATATTTGATGCATATCACTTACACAAGTAGATAATTCTACTTAATAGTATTCGGTTATACTCTTAGTGGACATCTTATTAATTAATTATTCAAATATTACGTCGAACTATTAAAATTGACTCATTTGTGCCATTTGTTAAAAGTATGGATTATTTATGGCACTCCCCTTATAAAATAGACTTATTCATGTCTTTTTTTTTTTATCAGTGATTTTGTAAAACCAACTTTGCAACATGATCTCATGTTAGAGGACTACACAAAATCAGATTCACTAAAATTCTGACACATTAAAAAAATAACTCACTCACACTCTTCTAATTTTCCCTTCTTGGACTGAATCTGACAATTAAAAAGATAACTCATAAACATTTTACCAATTTTTCCAACTTGGATTGAATCTGACTTATCGAACTAGGACTGAATTCACCAGCAATCTAGGCGTAAGATAACTGTGGTGTGAGAGTGCAAATCTTTCTTCATTATCCAATAAAATTGATAAAAAAAATAACAAGTACACGTAAGGAAGTTCGATGATATATTTTAAGCTAAATTTTATATTATTAATAATATTATAACCTAAAAACAATAAGTACATGTAAGAGAGTTTGCTATTTGTAACGACCTATTTCATTGTTATTCAAAAGGCATCTTGTGTTTAACCCTGAAATTTTTTGAAATGCGCTGCCAATTTAAAATTGGAATTACAAGATGAAAATTTCAGAATTCTAATGTGATCCGGCTCACATCATCCTGTCATAACGGGAATATTCCTGCTATGACAACGGTGTGTCAGCCACTATAGCAGAGGGTGGCGGGATAGAAATTTGAAAACACATATTTTTTTAATCTTACTCCTCCTCTTCAGTTAGGAAAGGAACGAGGGTTACTCCATAAGACCTCCTAAGCTTCTCCATGTTTGGAAACAATGGAGATGAGGGATTTAAACACAAAGATGGTCAAAATCCACAAATTTTAGGCCTACATTCGTCAAGATTCGCCCACAGAGCCAGAAGCTCATGTTCAAAGTTCTTCAATAATTTCTTTGTTCAGGTAGGCTAGGCTTAACTAAGTAGTTAGTTAGACCTACCTTTAAATGCATAATACTTGTAGTATGACGAAAATTTCATATATAGGCCTTTGAGTATGGAGTCTGAATAGTTAAATGTGTTGCTAATTGTTGAGTAGGATAGTAAGACCTACATTCGTCAAGATTTGCCGACAGATCAAGAAGTTTGTATTTTCAACAATTTCTTGTTGTCTAAATAGGCTAGGCTTAATTGAGTAGTTAGTTAGACTTGTCTTTAAATGCATAATACTTATAGAGCGACGGGAGATTTCATGTTTAAGTCTTTGGGTATGGAGTCTGAATAGTTAAATGCAATGTTAATTATTGTGTAGGATGGTAAGGCATTAGATGAATTACGGTTGGCTCTTGATAGTTGTTGGGTGTTATCCTAGGCGTAGTAAGTTGGGGTTATGAGCTGAAAAACTATCTAGAAAGAGTTGTTAGGGTAGGCAATAGTTGGAATTTCTTCCCATATACGTTATGTGCGCATCTTAATTATCTCATTAGTATTACTTTCTTACAATGAATGGTGAGGGAGTTTGAAAGGGATGAACTGAAAGAATATTTTGTTTTCAATCTCATACAAAAAACTTGTCTTATGTGCTTGTGTGCTGCAAGTGTAATTGTATTCATTGTGAATATGGTCGTGTGATGTGTATTATTTTGGTTGGCTTGGGTATCATACCAAGTACATTCTATTGGTTGGCTCGCGTACCACGTTGGTACATGATATTTCTTGGTTGGCTTGGATACAACACCTGATACATATTTTAGTTGGCTTGGATACCATGCATGGTACAAAATATTTTACTTGTTGATTTGGGAACCACGCTTGGTACATGTTCCATATCAGTTAGCTCGAGTACCATGTTTAGTATATCTTTAATTATTCTTTGTGTGTTGGTTTCGTGAGTGGATCAAATTTATTTATTATATTATATTTATTACATATGGGTTCCTAAGTGGCTGAATTGGTGTATTTAAATCTTAGGGTGATTCTTGTGTAGACAGAAATTAGAGAAAATGACATAAATGGTCCCTAAACTATTACAGTAGGTCTAAAATGGTCCCTTAACTATACACTTAACGAATATGGTCCTTTAACTATCCACCCTTTTGTCAAGTTTGGTTTCTATCCAATTTTTATACCCACCGTCAACAAACGTCGTCATTCCGTACTCTCTCTCTTGATTTTCTTTTTCCCTCCTCTTTTCTTTATTGTGAGACGCTACAGTCAAGAAAACCCTAGATTCATTTCATCAGATTTGACCATTATTAAAAGCTCAAGACAATGATTCTACGACCAGAAGGTGGTACAGCTCCTCCGTATGGTAAGTTTTCTAGAGTTCAAGTCTTTATTTGTGTGAAGGTTTGTTGTACAAAAGAAAATATCATTTTTTTAAAAAAAATATTTTCGTTTATAGATTCTATACACGATGCCTTAAAAATCAGTATGAAAGTAACCCACGGTGGTTTTATGAAGCACTAGCCTAAAAACATTATTTTGGGGGTTGTGTCCAGTTCATTGATCATGTTGATGTTTCAGAAATAAAGTTATCTCAATTCAAGAATATGGCTGAGACATTTCAATATAATAATGAGTCAGTCGCATTTTGGCCCAAATATTGTAGACTCGGTGAAAAAATGAGGCTTGTTTCAACTGATTTTGAAGCTAATTTAGTATTCAGAAACATCCCTCGAGATAGAGTAATTGAGGTTTACTTTGAACATTTAGATTCCTATATTGGAATGGATATCAACAACAATGTAGAACAAAATAGAAAAGAGGGAAGGGCTGAATATTTTTCAAGTGATGATGATTTTGAAGACTCGGATAATGATTTGTCAGATGAACATGATATTTTAGAAAGGAGTGAAAATGGGACACGTGAATATGAAGTTAGCAAAGAAGTGAGAAAAAAGATGGCTCATAAAGATGGAGATTCTGATTGTGTTAACTCTGAAGGGTTCAAGAGCCTAGAAAGTGATTCTAATTCAGATGGTATGAACTTTACTGTGTTCAACCTAAATACAAATGGGTTGTGTAACACCCCGGAAACTAGTAGACTAAACTAGGGCCTTAAGTTAGGGTTCTAAGCCTTGGTATGAGGGGTTATCAAGTCTAGGGAGTGGGCAAGGGTCTAAGCTATCAAGGTAGAGTGAAAGAGAACTTGTTCTCCTAGGTGCCTAGTTGGCATTTGGTCAGCATGATCGCCCAAGTGACTTGGAGATGCGCCAAAGTGCACTTGGGGTCGCCTAGTGGGCTGTCCCCTTGGCCTAAGTTGTGGGAGAATGGGCGAGCAAAGTCGTGACTTGCCGAATGGGTTGGCGAGTCGCCAAGCTGCCTCCCCCATCGCCTAAGTGGCTTGCCCAATTTATGGAGCTACTGGAAAATTGGGCAAGCCAAGGGTCCACTAGGTGAGTCGCCTAGTGCCCTTGATGAGCCATGAGGGTGCAAAGGGTGAGCTAAGTCGTGAGGGTTAGCAATTTTTAAGTTAAAACGTTAAGGGTCTTTAGTTTTTTACCAAAGTTAACCCTAAATTGTTTTATTCCTTTCCTAGCAACTATATAAGCTCATTAGACCTAAGTTTACCTCAATAAATTCATTCTCCCTAGAATCCAAAGAAAACCCAACTTCATCCTCTCCATAGAAGATTTCTCTCTCTAAGAAGAACCTCCATTGAAAAAGAAGCTAGGGTTGAAGCTAAGGTCAGAACAAGGGCTCCATTGCTAAAGGCTTGTGCTAGGACTTTGATTAAGGTATGGTTAGCTTTTCATCTATGGGTTCTTTCACCCATAGAGTCCCCTAGAATTTCCCCTAATTTGTGAAGAAGAACCCCAATCAAGCTAGGGTTACTTCCAATGTATGGGTTTTAGGTGGGTATGATTCCAATAGGTTGGATAATACTCATATATGATTAATTTAGTGTTGATTCATGATATTATGAAGAATTTATGTGAATTCCTTGATTTACCCTAATTTCCAAAGTATGTGGGTTTATGTCTTTTGATGAGGAGTTGATGATTCTTGATAGATTTTCTAGAATTGTCACCATGAATAGAATTTATCTAAGAATGGGAATATCAAATCCTGAATTGAACTAGACTTATGCATGTATGATAGAATATGAATTGAAACGATTAGAATTGGGACTTTTTGATGAATTATGCTTAGAATTGCCTATGACTAAGGCTTAGGGCTAATGTGTCTTGTGATCTAGACTAGTATGATGGTTGTTGAGTAAAGCTTGACTGTAGGGCTTGAAGTCATAATGTTGATCACTAGGGCTTAAAGAGTAAGTCTAATATGATGAACTAGCTTGCATAGAATTGATACACAACATAGATAGAGTTATGGTGGAAAGCTTTCACCCATATGACCTACCTAGGGCTATATAAATGCTTGTATGTAGAATGTGAAAGGTCTTCTCACATAGGATGATTCTAGATTGAAAGGATAATCACCTAAAATGAATCATGCTTGTTAGAATAGAATAACTTGAAGTTGAGCCTTATGATTCCTTCATGTATACTTGAATTATGTAGCTTGGGATGGTAGATCTCATGACAGCTTGGTATGGTAGATCTCATGATAGCTTGGGATTGAGGAATTATGCTCTCCTAAGGTTAGCTTGAACTAGCATTGGTAGGATGCTTTTCATGGTAGTTTGCATTAATATAGGCATGGTAGCCTAGGATTGATGATCTATACTCTCCTATGGGTAGCTTGAACTAGCATTGTTAGAATGCCTTGATGGTAGCTTGACTTGGTTAGGCCAAGACCATTTCATGGTAGCTTAGGATTGAGACAACATACTCTCCTAAGGATAGCTTAGGGTTGAGGACTCATACTCCCCTAAGGATAACTTGCATCATATTAAATGTTTGCATGGTAGCTAGGTTGGTATACTTGTATCCTTCCTTGGATAGCTTGGATTGCATGATAAGGTGCTTTCCATGGTAGTTAGGTCTAGCATAGTAGTATGCTATTCTTTGGTAGCCTAGAATGATGAATAGTAAGCATTGAGTAAGCTAGCCTAAGGGAGTACTTAGTGTGAGTGGTAGTATGGGATGCCATTCGTACATGGAACAAGTATGACTTGAAGCTACTTACGAAGTGTCCTCTTATGTAATGTATGCCTATTTTGGATTGTTGTTATAGTTGCCTTCCATGATATGAGTGACTTAAGTTGATAGTTCCTTGTCAATATGAAGTAGGTCAATAGTGACACCTAGAAATGGTAAATATGAATATGGTGACTTCAAGGATATGCTTGGTGTGTGTGGTATTATGGGATGCCCCACATGCATTGCACTAGTGTGTCTTGAGGTTACTTAGGAGTATAGTGCTCTTATGACATGAAAACCAAGGTCTTGACTATGAAGGTGGACTATGACCAAGAATGACTAAAGAGAGGTACTTAGCTTGGATAGTATTATGGGATGTTATTCTTGCCTTGCACAAGTATACTTGGAGGTGGCTTGTGAAGTAGTCCTCTTAAATATGAAAGCCTAATGGTTGAAGTATGAAATTATGAATGTCTTATGTTGACTTGTGGTGATATGATGCTTATGTTGGTGTTGACATCCAATTTTGGACCTCCACATTATAGATTAATCATCGAGTTTCTTCAATTTCAAACGATTTAAAATAATTAGTTTCATAAATTTTCAAAAAATAAAATAAAAATATTTTGCAAGTTTTTAAATAGTCTATCACTTTTTATAATTTTTAATAATATATATTTTTTATATAATTATGTATGAAATAAGTAAATCCTATAAATATTCGAAAATCATCTCAAAAGATTTTAAATTTTAGTGTATTTTAAAGTGATGGCTATAATTTTTCAATTAATTATCTTTTATTAAATTCGAAATATTTTTCGAGTTATTTTTATGTAAGTTTTGTCAATTTTATAATTTTTAAAAATAATAAATATGTTTTTATAGTTATGTATATAATTAGTATATTTTTATTTGAAAATCATCTCAAAAGGTTTTAGTTTTGCTTTAAATTTTTCCAATTAGTTTAATTAATTAATAGTTAATATTTTAAAATTGATTATTTTATTTGATTAAGATTAAGAAGCTCATTAATTAATTTATATTAATTCGTCTTATTTAACTTTTAGTTGAATTCACCAATTAATTGAAATCGGCTATGTCCTTAACTTCATTTGGTTATATTTCAAGTTCAAATATAACCAATATATGACTCTAATTCTTGGACTATTTTTAGACCAACTTTGGCCCATTTTTCTTTGCCCATGAATTTCATAAGCAATGTCAATTCTCTCTTCAATACACAACACCAACAATTCTTTAAACCAACCCAGGCCCAATTCTTCAAACTTCAGCCCAATAATACATTCAACAATGCAATAACAACCCGACCCAACTCTGCAACGTCTTCTTCTTCAGCAAAAATTGAGAACATCGACCCCGCTTTCTTTTCTTCTTCATCGCATTGGAAATCACGGACAACAACAGAAAATTGCGAGAAACCAGTACCCTCATCTAACTACCCTGTAGAACCCATAACCTAGTGGCCTAGACGATCACATCGTTGTTTCTCCTTTTCTCCATTTTCAGGGATTTTCAAATCTTTTCCACTATTTGATTTTGAAAAGGAGAAAGAAATTGAAAATATTTTGAATTCTTTCAATGGATTCCCCCCTAAAATCGCCCCAACTTCCCATATAAATAACCCTCTACCCTTAGTGATTAAGGACAGGAAAAAAGATTGGATTTTGAGGTGACATACGAAAAATAGCTTACAACAAGGGTTTGGAGTTTGGTTCTTTTGCTCTCTTTGGTTCATTTTATTCTCAGTTCGCTGCCCCCTGAAAGGTAACACTCCTTTTATGATTTTAGTCTCTTTGTCGCGAAGTAATAGTAGTTTAATTTTATGGTCTGATTACATAATCCTGCTGCTAGATTGATGTGAAGATGGTATAATAATCGGTGGTTTAATTGGTTCGCTACTCATTGTTGTTGTGTAGTTTTATTTTGCTCGAAGCTTAGTGATTCTGTATGGCATTAAGTCGGGTTTTTCCTATTTTCCATTGTTTCACTGTTAATCTCGTCTGGTAGGCTGTGTGAGTTGTGGTTCAGTCATGAAGTTCGAAATTATCTTTTATAAGTGATTTCGATTTTCATCACCTAATATATATATATGATTTTTTTTCTACTCTTGTCACCTGCTCACTATGTTTTTGAATCGATTTATTAGTTATTCATGTTCCAGAATCTATTTTAGGCATTCTCGATTGATACAAAGTATAAAATGATTTAAAGTTGATGCATTGAAGCATGTATATTCGTTTCTATGTTGACTCCTCTTATGTCCTTTTTATTCTAACCGTTTCAGAGATGGTGATGATTGTTAACTACTACTAATTATGAACTAAATAAACGTAACTAAATGTGAACGACTTTAAGATGATGTTTCAAGCAAGTAAAAGACAATTTCAGGGCTGCAGTATGCAATGAATCTCATCTATCATATTATTGGCTTAGAACTAATTTTAATCGTCAAGTTACTGATTTACACGGTTAATTGTATGAGACGGGTTCACACCTCTAGTCACCAACCCCAGTTAGCTATCTAACTATATCATTGAGCGGGGATAAATAGACTAATTGGCGAGCATTTGTATTTCATCATGTTTCGTAGCCAAGCGAGTTGTTCGTCCGGGCGTCACTCCTGACCACAAATCACCTCAACTTAATGGGTCGATCAAGCTCTCTATATTCTCTGGTCTATCTAACCTCTCTTCTCCCGATTCAAGTTTAGACAATATATTTATCTTATGGTGATAAATCATAAAATACTAAAACAAGAACATAGAAGTAGCTTATAATGACAACCAAGAATTAATTCAACAAGCCTTTAATAATCAACAAAACATTCGTATCTACAGCCCCAAAACTAAGACGTTTAGCCACTCATGCTATTACAAAACCACAAAATACAATTGTTCATACGATTTTCAGAAAATAGAAGAGTTAAAAGATCAAAACCTATTACAAACGTGAATACTTGCTCTTGCACACCCAATAAAAATCTGGGAGGGGGCGCGATACGCCATGGCCGCGCCTGAAACATGCCTTAGAATGTTTGCCTTTGGCGTGGCGCGCCAACCAAAATGCCAGCCTGCAAAAGTTTGGCGCGATGGAGGGGAGACGCGTTATGGATGCGCCCAAAAACCATCCCTGAATGCACAAGCCAGGCGCAGCGCGCCAGCCAGTACGCCTGGCTTCAGTGATTTGATTTTTTTTTCATTTTTCACTATTACAAGCTAGGTTAGAAATAATGAAAAATCCTATCTAGTTAAAAATAATAATTAAAAGTAATTCCTAGATTCTAAGAATTGAAACTATGCTAAAACAAAAATTCAAAATTCAAAAACGACTACCTATCTATTACATATTATTCATGGGTTGCCTCCCATGTAGCGCTTGATTTAACGTCGCGGCACGACACAACTTGGATCATTCATCATTTAGCTCAAGAGCCTCCCGACCACGATCCAAATCTACACCAAAGTAGTGTTTCACCCTTTGCCCATTTACCAAGAACATAGAGCCTGTCTCATCTTTAAGTTCAACAGCCCTATGTTGTGTCATTCTTACCACTTCGAAAGGACCAGTCGATTTAGATTTAAGTTTTCCGGGGAATAACCTCAATCTAGAGTTAAAGAGTAGTACCTTTTCTCCCAGAGTGAAAGTACGAGTAACTATGTGCTTGTCATGCCATATTTTAATCTTTTCTTTTTAAACCTTGGCATTCTCATACGCATGGAGCCTAAACTCATCAAGTTCATGCAATTGATCTACTCTCTTTATATCGGCCAGCTCGGGGTCCAAGTTCAACCTCTTAATTGCCCAATAAGCTTGGTGTTCCAATTCCGCCGGAAGATAATATGCTTTACCGAACACTATGTGATAGGGAGAAGTCTCTATGGGTGTCTTATACGCAGTCCTTTATGCCCACAACACATCATCTAGCTTCTCGGACCAATCTTTCTTTTGCGCATTCACGTTTTTCTACAAAATTTGCTTCACCTCTCTACTTGAAACCTCTACTTGGCCACTCGTTTGAGGATGGTAAGTTGTAGCAACTTTATGACTAATACCATACTTAGCAAGAAGGTTTTTAACTAGATGATTAATGAAATGCTTAGCTCTATCACTTATGATTGCTCTTGGAGTGCCAAAACGAGTAGAGATGTGCTTCTTGATAAACTTTATCACCACCCTTGAATCATTTGAAGGAAGAGCGACAGCCTCAATCCATTTACTCATATAATCCATATCCACAAGGATGTATTGGTTTCCACTAGATGGTGGGAAGGGACCCATGAAGTTGATACCCCACACATCAAAGATTTCCACCTCCAAAATGTTACTTAGCGGCATCTCATGTCTTCTTGAAATAGTACCCAACATTTGGCATTTATCACAACTCTTCACAAAAGCAATAGAATCTTTAAATAATGAGGGGTAAAAGAAACCAGATTGTAGTACCTTATGATCAATGCGCTCCCCTCTGTGGTGACCTCCATATGGGCTAGCATGACAACTTTTGAGCACTTTGTGAACCTTATACTTCACAATGCATCTTCTCACTACCCGGTCCACACCTTGTTTGAACAAGAATGGTTCATCCCAGATATAGAACTTAGCATCATGATTGAGTTTTTTCTTTTGTTGGGTTGTTGCACCCGGAGGATATTCTCCACTTACTATCAAATTCACAATGTTTGCATACCATGACACTTGAGAGATATCTGATGCCATCAATTGTTCATCCGGATTTGCTCACCTTCATTCACATAGGAAAAATCCTCCAACCTAGACAAGTGATCCGCTATCTAATTTTCAGTACCTTTCCTATTTTTGATCTCAAGGTCAAATTCTTTAAGAAGCAATATCCATCGAATCAGCCTTGGTTTAGTATCCTTGTTGTTGAATAGGTACCTAATAGTTGCATGGTCAATAAAAACAATCACTTTAGTACCTACCAAATACGATCTGAACTTGTCGAAGGTGAACACTAGAGCTAACATCTCCTTCTTAGTCACTATGTAATTAGCTTGTGTACGGTATTTCTAATACATTTCACTTACAAGTTGTGTCTGTCTAGGGCCTTTTTATATTGGTTTTTATGTGTTTTTATCATGTTTTGCAGGAAAGGTGTTCAGGCGCGAAAGTATAGAGACAGTTGAAAGAAATGCAGAAACAGGGCATTCACGGAGGTGATCTACAGACCGTAGGTCCATTCACGGTCCGTAGGTGATGACCGTAGATCAACAGGCATGGTATTGAGGACAAATCAGGGAAATCTGACCAAGTGTGGAACCACGGTGCCCATTGACGGTCCGTAGATTGATCTACGGACTGTACTGTTGATCCGTAGAGTGATACTGCGAGGGTTCCAGTACCTGATTTTTGAAGATTCTAAGTATGGAGCTACGGAGAGGATTGACGGACCGTAGGTCGATCTACGGTCCATACTGTTGGTCCGTCGTTTGCTTTAGAGAAGCTGATTTTTGGAAGTTGAAATATTTTCTAAGTCCCGATTGACGGAAGGGACTTACGGACCGTAGATCCATCGACGGTCCGTAAGTCGGTCTCGTGGATTGAAGACGCGTATCTGAACAAAACTTTCCTTAATTTGTTTCCTTTTTTATTTAGGATTTGTTTTCTATAAATAGGACATGTAAACCTC